>SJYV01019468.1:11644-34192 GCA_006410875.1 Neotragus pygmaeus
GGTGAGTTGGACTGTGAAGAAGGCTGAGCACCGAAGAATTGATGCTTTTGAACTGTGGTGTTGGAGAAGACTCTTGAGAGTCCCTTGGACTGCAAGGAGATCCAACCAGTCCATCCTGAAGGAGATCAGCCCTGGAATTTCTTTGGAAGGACTGATGCTAAAGCTGAAACTCCAGTACTTTGGCCACCTCGTGTGAAGAGTTGACTCATTGGAAGAGACTCGGATGCTGGGAGGGATTGGGGGCAGGAGGAAAAGGGGACAACAGAGGATGAGATGGCTGGATGGCATCACCGACTCGATGGACGTGAGTCTGAGTGAACTCTGGGAGTTGGTGATGGACAGGGAGGCTTGGCGTGCTGCAGTTCATGGGGTTGCAAAGAGTCGGACACGACTGAGCGACTGAACTGAACTGATTTGAACTGAGCTCGGCCCCTGGAGTTCTTGTTTCAGCTGAGCTGTGCTTCTCCATTTTGATTCTTTGAGCAGCTTTGGAAGGTAACTTTCTAAGTCACTAGGGTGTAATTTCAATTACTACTCTATCAAAAAAGTTAATATAACGCCTCACTTGCTCCCAGAGAGTCATTTATACAGTAGGGGAATTTGCCTTAAAATGCACATGTGTTTCCTATCATAAAGCCCATAGAGTGAAAGTTCTGTTAAAATAGTCATTTTCTTCAGCACTTTAATGCTGAGAATATCACTATTTATAATTTGTGAACGTGGGATTTTTAATAATGCTGTTGTTCAGTCGCTAAGTTGTGCCGACTTTTTCCGACCCCATGAACTACAGCACTCCAGGCTTCCCTGCTTAAAGTTCATTTTCATAATTGAAGGAAACATATTATTATGTTTTTAAATATCAAAATAAGCCTTAAATTAAGGACAAAGAAATGGGAAATGCATTCTTATGTGACTTGGGAGCTAAGAGAGCTATTCATGTATTAATTTTCATATCACCAAAATTGATGGATAAAAGGCTAAAAAATATTTGAAATGATAAAAAAGATGCCCTTAGATGTGGTAATTATGTGCTCACATTTAGCTTGTTCTGTACTCATTTAGCCTCCATGTTTTATTTAAGAAAACCAGTGCACAGCTGATGAGTTTGCATTGTTTAATTCACCTCCTTATAAGATTATTCATCATTATTTTTCACAGCTTTATTGAGAAATAATTCATGTGTCATATACTCATCCATTTAAATCATACAAGTCAATGATTTTAGTACATTTGCAGAGTTGTGCAACATCACCACGTCCTAATTTTAGAATATTTCTGTCCTCCCTGAAGGAAACCCCTTATCCATTAGCAGTCACTCTCCACCCTGCCCCACAGCCCCAGGCAACTGCTAATCTACTTCAGGCTTCTGGATTTAGCCTATTCTGGTCAATTTCTACAGATCAAGTCATCTTTTCTAACAGGCTTATTGCTCTTAGCGTGATGTTCTCAAGGTTCATCCACGCTGTGGCTTGAATCTGTACTTCATTTCCTATTAATATGCACTGATATTGCATTGTATGGTTATAACTCATTTATCTATTCATCAGTCAGTGGACGTTTAGATTGCTTCCTAGTTTGGGCTATTATGAAAAATGCTGCTATAAACACTCATGTAAAAGTCTTTGTGTGAACATATTTTATTCACAGTATTTCTTACTGACACCTAAAAATAAAGACAATGTGACCAAAAAAAGTGAAGAAGGACCTGGGGCTCAGAAGCGCAGCAGTGAGGGTGCAGAGGGCCTTCCCTGGGGGTTCAGTGGGTAGAACTTTGGGCTTCCACTGCAGGAGGCACAGGTTCAATCCCTGGCCAGGGAAGTTCCACCTGCTGCGGTACAGCCAAAACAAAAAACTGAGCGTGCAGAGAAGATGGACTTGAATATGTTATAGAAACAAACCCTTTAATTAGATTCTGATGATAAATTCAGGAGGCGGGACTAGGGGAAATGCCTTCTGACTTCCTACTTGCATATTCTTGGCATAGAAAGTCCCTGTTTCTTTAATATTAATACATTGAAAATGTATATTGACTCATGGGGATCCTCTTTCCGTCTGCGCTTGGGGGCATTCATGCTTTCATTTTCGGGGTCAGCCATCCCGTACTTGAAAGAGTCGGGATAGTTTAGACAGAGGTCGAGGGGTGTGAAGGTCGAGAGGTACAGTGCTTTGTGACCTGTAAGCTCTCATAAATGTTTCATAGATCGACTTCATTCGTTATTTCAACGAGGATTTAGTAGCCGGTTTTGCATCATGGTTAAAAGTATGGACTTTTAAGTCACATTGAGTTCAAAACCTCTTACTAGTTGAGCTAACTGGGGTGTTCCTTAATCTCTCTGTGCCTTGTTCTCTGATTTGTAAACAGGGTTAAAGTCTTCATGTGTGGGCATATGTGTAGTTAGAAGAATTGCTTAGATCATACTGAAGGTCTGAAGCACAGAAACCACGACCAGTATATCAGCTATTATTAGAGGTTATATACAGCCTCATGGCACTTTTATTTCCATGATTTATTCTTGCTTAGCCACGAAGTCATGTCTGACTCTTTGTGAACCCATGGACTTAGCCCACCAGGCTCCTCTGTCCATGGGATTTCCCAGACAAGAATATTGGAGAGGGTTCCCATTTCCTTCTCCAGGGGTTCTTCCCAGCCTGAGGATCAGACCCACGTCTCCTGCATTAGCAGGTGGGTTCTGTAGCACGGAGCCACCCAGGGAGGCGCCCTTGTCCCTGATCCTCTGAGCTAATTTTTGTGTTTGTTTTAGCTCATTTTATGGAGAGACAAGTAATACTCAAGAGAAGGTAAGCAGCTTGCCCACAGTCATATGGCAACAAAGATGAACGATTAAAGTCTACCTGGTTTGCACGATATTTTATGAAAATACTCCTCTCAATGTTTATATAACGGAACTTAATTAAATCAAATGGAATTAAAGAAATAGAAGAAAAATGTTTGGATGAAGAAGAGAGCACACGCAATAAGAAAGGCGCTCTACCGTTCACAGCCACCAGGGGGCAGCGTGCACCAGAACAACCTGCAAGGATCCCGTTTTCCATTTTCATTAATCACTCAAAGATATGATAGCTAATCCTATCACGGGGAGTTAATGGACTCCCCACTTAGCTGATGGCTTCTAATTAGATATCCTTCAGTACTGAGAACAATGTGAAAGTGGCTTTCTTCTACCCCAGGACTTCTCTGAGGTTTTTTAATTTAGCTTTACAATGCTTAGCCCTATTTATGAATTTAATTATCTTGTTGCTAAGTGCGTGTCTACACATAAGTGGTTGATACAAAAAGCCATCCCTATGGTACCCTACCAGTGCACAGTACATTCACACCTTGGAAACTTGCATTCTTGGTGTTTCAGAAGCTTCTTGAAGAGTTGAGATTTTTAAAAATTACCGTGAAATGTTGTTACTATTTTGATTCATTATTTTAACCCATTAGTTAAATACCTTTGATGCCAAAGTTCAGAATTTGATCACTATATCAGAGCTAAGATTAATTAGAACCATTAAATGTAACTGAAGGAAATAGAATTTAATACTATTATAGAAATTAGGTGTCACTAACAGTAAAGAGAAATCTGTATGCAGGTCAAGAAGCAAGTTAGAACTGGACATGGAACAACCGACTGGTTCCAAACTGGGAAAGGAGTACATCAAGGCTGTATATTGTCACCCTGCTTTTTTAACTTATATGCAGGGTACATCATGCAAAATGCCAGGCTGGATGAAACACAAGCTGGAATCAAGATTGCAGGGAGAAATACCAATGACCTCAGATATGCAGAAAGTGAAGAGGAACTAGAGAGCCTCTTGATGAAAGTGAAGAGGAGCGTGATAAAGCTGGCTTAAAACTTGACATTCAGAAAACTAAGATCATGGCATCTGTTCCCATCACTTTATGGCAAATAGATGGGGAAACAGTGGCAACAGTGCAAGACTTTCGTGAGCTCCAAAATCACTGCAGATGGTGACTGCAACCCTGAAATTAATAGGCACATGCTCCTTGGAAGAAAAGCTATGACCAACCCAGACAGCATACTAAAAAGCAGAGACATTACTTTATCAACAAAGGCCCATATAGTCAAAGCTATGGTTTTTCTAGTAGTCATGTATGGATGTGAGAGTTGGAGCATAAAGAAAGCTGAGTGCCGAAGAATTGATGCTTTTGAACTGTGGTGTTGGAGAAGACTCTTGAGAGTCCCTTGGACTGCAAGGAGATCCAACCAGTCCATTCTAAAGGAGATCAGTCCTGGGTGTTCATTGGAAGGACTGATGTTGAAGCTGAAACTCCATACTTTGGCCACCTGATCCAAAGAACTGACTCATTGGAAAAAACCCAGATGCTGGGAAAAGACTGAAGGCAGGAGGAGAAGGGGACAACAGAGGATGAGATGGCTGAATGGCATCACTGACTTAATGGACATGAGTTTGAGCAAGCTGTGGGAGATGGTGAGGGACAGGGAGGCCTGGCATGCAGCAGTCCATGGGGTCACAAAGAGTTGGACACGACTGGGCGACTGAACTGAACTGAGTGTTAAAGAACCCACCTACCAATGCAGGAGACATAAGAGATCCTGGTTCGATTCCTGGGTCAGAAAGACCCCCTGGAGGAGAAAAGGGCCACCCACTCCAGCATTCTTGCTTGGAGAATCCCATGGACAGAGGAGCCCGGCAGGTTACAGTCTGTGGGGTCACAAAGGGTCAGATGTGACTGAGTGTGTGTGTGTGTGTGTGTGTGCACACACATTGATACGATTATAAGTCCAAAATGGGTGTGAATTTACTCTCTAAACATGGGTGAGACAGAAAATTAGGCTGATTAAATTGGTGAATCTAAAAATCACACAAGAATAACGTATACACAACATACAAAGATCAGAATATATTCACTGAAAGAACTCCTAGCCCCTTAAAATACCTTTCATATATATGTGTGTCTATATAGATACAGCAACCTCCTCTTTTTGCTTTTGCCTTTTCTATACTTCTGACTCTAAAGTAGTGGTTCTCGACTGGCGATTTTGCCCTCCTCGGGGACATCTGCAAACATTCTGGTTGATGGGGAGAGGGCTCCCTGCTCCTGGGGTCCCGTGGGTGGAGGCCAGGATGCTGTGGAACATCCTTCAGTGCCCAGAGCACCACACAGCAAAGTGCTGTCAGGCTTAGAGCGTCAGTCAAACCTGTGTTGGGGAATCACGTTGTAGAACAACACACTAACCTGTGTGATATAGCTGCAAGTGGCCGGCCTTGTGGCCCACCCTCTGTGATGTCTGGGTTAAATTCCTCTTGCCTCTTAACACGAGACACTTTCTTGCCTGCTGAAGCCACTGCCAGCGCTTAGGAGCTTTGTGTTCAGAACCCAGTGAAGCTTTGCCCAATGAGACTCTAAAGCCAACAGAAAGCAAAATAATTTTGCTTTTGACAGAAAAATGGGGTGGAACAAGTTATTTTTAAGATAGGTATTCACACATTCATTTTATTATAAGAAGTTATAAGGAAAATGTTAAATCTTTAAGAAAGGCCACTTCACGTTGCTCTGAGAGCCTTAGACGGAAGATCTGCTTCCGCGGTGACTTTGCTAAGTCAGCCATGTATCCGAGACTTAACAGCCTAAGCATATCAAGTGCTAGAGGGTTCTCGTTTTTTTGGTTTTCAACTTAAAACTTACAGAATGTGACAGACCTATGTACCCAGAGTTACCAATGGTCACCGTCTTGCTGTATCAACCATATCATCGTATCTATCACCTATCAGGGTATATCTATATATTGATCAGTTCATTGATTTGTTAGGAACCATTTGAGAGTGAGTGGCAGACACTGGGTCCCTTTACCCTCAAACACTTCACTGTGGCCTTCCTGAGAATAAGAACTTTGCCCCACACGGTGGAGAGATTCTGATCAGGAAGCTGACCGTTGCTACCATACGGCTGTCAGCGGGTGCGCTGGTGGGGTGAGGGCTGGGCCGTCCTAATTCAACCATTTGCCGATTTCCGCGGTGTGTGGCTCACCCGGGCTGATTTTTAGTTACCAACAGCAACAACCAGTTTGCAGGATTCCTCGATGTTTCACGATGAGCCGTGAGCCAGCCAGGCCCCTCCTGTTCCGTTGACGGTGAGACTTTCCGGCTGCTCCGAACATATCCCCCCGCCGCAGACACTGTTCCCAGCTCAGGATTCAGTCCGCAGTCATCGCTGCTCGATGCCCTCGCTCTCCCGCTATCCAGAGTGGCTCCAGCCTTTCTCGCCTGTCCTGATATTGCCGTGTTTGAAGAGTACCCGGTAGGTCTTCTGTAGAACGGCCTTTAATTAGAATTCTAGGCGTCTTAGACTTGATTGTGCGTTTTTGGCAAGACCACCACCTAAGTGCTGTGTCCTCAGCCCGGCATGCTAAAAGCGGGCAGTGGCAGTTTGTCCCATCACTGGGGGTGCAGAGTTCGGTCACTTGGTGCGGCGGTCTGAGTGTTGGCGTCTTCCCCCTAGATTCATACACTGCAATCCTGGCCCCCGCCGTGATGGGGCTGGGGGGTGGGCCTTTGGGAGGTAACGGAGCCGCGCCTTACGGGAGCCCCGAGGGAGCTCTCGGCTCTCTTCCCGCTCTGCGCGGCCGGCCGGGGGACACGCAGTCCGCCCGGCGAGCGAGCGGATCTCAGCGGGCGCTGACCCGCTGCCCTCACCCTGGGAACGGCCGTGTCGATGAGCAGCCCGTCGCCGGGACTCCGTCGTGGCTGCCTGACCTGACCTGGGCTCTGGGTTAAGTGGTGTTTATGAGCTTCTCCACTGTCAAACTAGTGTGTTTGCCCTTATAAGAAATAAGCATTTCATGAGGCTACACAGTGCAAATATCTTCATTCAACTTTTTAAATGTGTTTATTTGTAGCTGGAGGGCACCTGCCTTACGACGCTGCGTTGGTCTGTGCCGCGCATCGGCGGGAATCGGCCGTGGGTATGCGCGCACCCTCCCTCTGCAGCCTCCGGCCCGCCGGGCTCTCTCGGGGCGCCGGCCTTGGCTCCCGAGTCGCAGGGCGAGCCCGCCGCCGTCTCGCACGCGGTGATGCGCGCCCTCCTCGCCGTTCGTCGCGCCCTGCGCTTCCCCCGCCGCCACGGCCCCTGAGCCTGCATCTCCACTGCGGCCTGCAGATGCAGGCGTCAGCGCCGGCTGTCTAGGTTCCAGATGGACGCGGTAACAGACAATCCCGTTTCTCTTTCTGACTTACCTCACTGTGCATAAGAGGCTCTGGGCTCGTCCGCCCGGTTGGAACTGGCTCAAATGCGCCTCCTTTGCACGCCGAGGAAGGTTCCACGTGTACAGGTACCGGCTCCTTCACCCACCCTGCCTCACGCTTGTCCTAATCTTGGCGTCTGGGCGCCATCCTCCAGAAAGGCCCACGGCCCCACGGCCGCCCGCATGTCGCCCTCCCGCACGGAGCAGGCAGCATGCGGGCGCGCAGCCGAGGAGCCGGGCACCGCGACGTTCGGCCCTAGATGCGCTCCAGGCGGGCGCTGTCCTCCACCTTCCTCTCTGGGGTGCACAGAAGCCAGAAAGTAGTGTGCCCCAAAGAGGTGAGGATGATCATCTGATATTTTTAAAGAAACGAACGGGAAAACTAGTCACGGGAAACCACACCACCTCACGTGTAGGGTGCCAGAGGAGAAGCTCTCCTGCGCACACCATGAAGGGCAACGCAGACTCCAGCAGGGAGAGACGCTCCCGCCATCTCCCTCGGGCAGGGCCAGGAAGGAGGAAGATTCCTCCCCTCGCCTGGCAACAGCTCAGCCAATGAGAGACTCTCGCGACTCGGCCCGCGAGCAGCCGCTCTACGCTAACTTCCTCTAGGGGACTTTCTGTCTACCGCAGTCCCCACTTCCCTTTCCCTCGGAAAGAGCTCTCTGCTTTGCTTTCCTGGGCGTGCGTGTGGGTCACCGTAGCTGCCTGTCTCAAACAGCAAGCCTTTGCTGCTCTTGAATAAACTGGTCTTGTTGGTAAAATAATTGGCCGTTTGATTGTTTTAGATTAACAGCAAACATAAAGAATGGCATAAGATATAGAAAGCAGCATGTGTCAGATTTAGAAAACTCAGAAAAGAAGTGACAAACTCAGTGAAGAATTAAACATTGGTATGTGTTTAAAAAAAAAAATAGCCCAAGAGCAAATGAACAGAACTAATAATGCATTAAGAGGAAGATGTGAGAAAAAATAGATACTAAAAGATACGGAAGGTGGTCAGGATAATGGGCACCCGAAGTTATCCACAAGCTAAATCCCAAGAGCCTGTGTGTATTGTTTCCTTGTCTAGCAGAGGTGATTAAACTAGAAATCTCGCAACATCCTGAATCAGTTGGGTGAGTTTAATCCAATCACTAGGCTTCCCAGGTGCTTCAGTGATAAACAATCTGCCTGCAATGCCGGAGATGTGGGTTTGACTCCTGGGTCAGGGAGATCCCCTGGAGGAGGAAATGGCAACCCACTCCAGGATTCTTGCCTGGAGAATTCCATGGACAGAGGAGCCTGGTGGGCTACAGTCCCTGGGGTCACAAAAGACTTGGTCGCAACCTCACTACTGAGTAGCTGAGCACAGTCTAATCACACAGATCCTTCAAAGTGGAGGATTTTTCCTGGCTGTAGTGAGGAAGATGCAAATACGGCAGAAGTGAAAAGTGAACAGAAGTCATANCTAGGGTCACAAAAGACTTGGTCACAACCTCACTACTGAGTAGCTGAGCACAGTCTAATCACACAGATCCTTCAAAGTGGAGGATTTTTCCTGGCTGTAGTGAGGAAGATGCAAATACGGCAGAAGTGAAAAGTGAACAGAAGTCATAGCAGAACAGGCGCACAGAAGGGTGAAGAAGATCCCTATTTATCCTGGAACCGAATGATGATTCCAGAAAGCCTCACGTGATAACCACCCAAGATGCGATAGGCTTGGCCATTTGGAAACAGCAGTTGGTTTTGTTTTTAAACATAATTCTTTGGAGAGCCTAAGAAGAAGTGATAGAAGACTACTAAATTCTTAACTCTAGGAAAAGCAAATGTTGGACAAGAAAGAAAGAAGAAATAGAATCATGATATACAACTTGTCTCACAGGGAAAACTACTTATATTTTTGTATAAGGTAAATTAGCATTGTTTTAATTTTTACTGAAGGGCAGAAAAGAGGAAAATTTGGGAAGATGATTAAGTGAAGTCATTCAGTCATGTCCGACTCTTTGCCACCCCATGGACTATAGCCCACCAGGTTCCTCTGTCCATGGGATTTCCCAGGCAAGAATACTGGAGTGGGTTGCCATTTCCTCCTCCAAAGATGATTAAATAAGCCATTAAATCTTTATCTTCCATTATTGGGTGACCACGGAAAAAGTCTTAGAGTGATCTAGAGAGATGTAAGTATAAACACAGAATGAGGAAGGTAACTATCTGCAGAAACAGCAAGAGACGTTGAAAGAGGCTACTTCTGGAAACTATTCATGAGTCACTTAGGAAAAAATTTAAAATAACTTTAAAAATTGATAAGTAAAAGAAATCTTAAAGATGAATATTTTTATTAGACAAAATATGCTGTAAGTTAAAGTTTTCATTTTACTTTAAAAGTATTTTGTGTTAAATGAAGCTATTGCATTGCATGAAATACTTGCTATACTTTCCAATTTGTTAACTTCTTATGTTTAGAAGTTATATATATTCTATAGTAAATTTCATGTGGCAGACACTGACCTCCAAATGTTTTTTTTTTTAGAGTATTAGTCTGGCACATAATCATTCATTTCATGCAGCTTGAAAGATTTTAATTTGGAGGGTTGATTTAACATTTTTGTATAGGCTACCCAGGTGGCTCAGTGGTAAAGAATCCACCTGCCAATCAGGAGATGCAGGTTCGATCCCTGGGTCAGATGATCCCCTGGAGGAAATGGCAACCCGCACCAGTATCCTTGCCCAGGAAACCCCATGGACAGAGGAGCCTGGCGGGCTACAGTCCATGGGTCACAAAGAGTTGGACCTGACTTAGAGACTAAACAAGTCAAGAACAGATTATACTTCTACTTTGGGTGAGAATTCTATACCTGGTTTTCAGCACTGTGCCCAGTACCCTAGGAGAGCTAAGATGTGTGAAGTTAATTATGTTGACAAAAAAAAAAGAGATAAAGTTGCATATTTCTAGATTTTCATTTTTAATTGTATTTCTGTTTACTAAAGTAGCATGTGGTAATTATAAAACATTTGAAAATAAAAAAGTAATTTTTTTCAGAGTTTTCACTAGGCTTTTTCTCAATATAAATATATTATGTATACAAATATATGTTTATGCCTATATTTAAGACAGCATTATTTAAGATAAAACATTCTTAATGAGAGAACCTCTGGAATATCATTTATATTTGGTCAACCCCACTATAAAGGGACATAAGGTTGCAAAGGAAAAACTTAATTTGCCTGAACTTGGGTTTGATATTTATGGCTTCTGATATTAGATCAAGGGCTACTTGCTACATACACCTAGATGCAGAGAGACTTCACAGGGTCCTATGTTTTCCCAAACCTAAAACTAACTGCCAACTGTTAGGTTTTCTTGAGCTAGTTTGCTATTGCCAAAATTGAATTCCAAATTTCTCCCTTAGATCCAAACCTCTATATGTTTACTCAACAATAACAACCCCCACCCAAGTTTATGGGAATAACTGGATGACGTGGCTTTCAAGGCCTTAAAAGAAAGTTTGATGAACCTACCCACCCTTCAGTTCAGTTCAGTTCAGTTCAGTCGCTCAGTCATGTCTGACGCTTTGCAACTCCATGGACTGAAGCACGCCAGGCTTCCATTTCCATCACCAACTCCTGGAGCTTGTTTAAACTCATGTCCATTGAGTCAGTGATGCCATCCAGCCATCTCATCCTCTGTCGTCCCCTTCTCCTCCTGCCCTCAATCTTTCCCAGCATCAGGGTCTTTTCCAATGAGTCTGTTCTTTACATCAGGTGGCCAAAGTGTTGGAGCTTCAACATCAGTCCTTCCAGTGAATATTCAGGATTGATTTCCTTTAGGATTAACTGATTTGATCTCCTTGCCATCCACCGGACTCTCAAGAGGCTTCTCCAACACCACAGTTCAAAGGCATCATTTGTTCGGTGCTCAGCTTTCTTTATGGTCCGACTCTCACATCCATACATGACTACTGGAAAAACCAAGCTTTGACTCTACAGACCTTTGTCAGCAAAGTAATGCCTCTGTTTTTACAATGTTGTCTAGGTTGGTCATAGCTTTTCTTTCAAGGAGCAAGTGCCTTTTAATTTCATGGCTGCAGTCAGCATCTACTGTGATTTTGGAGCCCCCCAAAATAGTCTGTGACTGTTTCCATTGTTTCCCATCTATTTGCCATGAAGTGATGGGACCAGATGCCATGATCTTAGTTTTTCTAATTTTGGGTTTTAAGCCAGCTTTTTCACTCTACTCTTTCAGTTTCATCAAGAAGCTCTTTAGTTCCTCTTGTTTTCTGTCATAAGGGTAGGATCATCTGTATATCTGGTTACTGATATTTCTCCTGGCAATCTTGATTCCAGTTTGTGCTTTATCCAGCCCGGCATTTCGCATGATGTACTCTGCATATAAGTTAAATAAGCAGGGTGACAATATACAGCCTTGAGTTACTCCTTTCCCAATTTTGAACCAGTCAGTCCATTGTTCTATGCCGGGATCTAACTCTTGCTTCCTGACCTGCATACGGATTTCTCAGGAAGCAGGTAAGGTGGTCTGGTATTCCCATTTCTTTCAGAATTCTCCACAGTTTGTTGTGATCCACACAGTCAATTATCACGTTCCTTACCGTACATGAAAAGGAAGGGAATGCCCTCGGGTACTTACTGAGAACACGGGGACTGTCAACTGACCCAGAATATTATTACAGCCTCAAACTAGAGCCTCTGGAACGGAAATATGTCCTTGCCTTAGAGCCGTCGTTGCCTTTACCTTTTGGTAAAGGCCACTGAAGAAATCCCAGTGGATTCCCTTTAACCACTGAGTTGCACCCCATGTAGCAGAAGCCCTCTTGAATTCTCAGCATACTCAGCACTTTTCGGCCCTCACCTCTTAAGGAGTCATATTGTTAACTACCCCACATATGATTCTTTGTCAAAGTGACCTTAACCTAGCTACTTCTCTCCCCTCCTACGCTGGCAAAGTACCTCATGAGCATTCAGTGCTAACAGACAGCCTCCTGAGCCCTAGTGGTAACCCACAGGAAATCTCACCGGAGTGCCGGCTGCCGCCCCCAGCTCACGGGCGGCTCTTGCTTGAAAGATGACAGAGTGGCAGACTGGGCCCTGTGTGCTGTTGCAGCTGCTGTCGATGTTTTTTGTGGCAAAAGAACAAGTACCTGTGGCTGCTTCAGCCTGACCGGATGAACTGTGCTTTAGCCAAGGACAAAACTGCAACATTCACACTGACAGTGGTAATACTTTTGAAGCAGGTCATGATTCTGGAACGTTGTGAAAGCACAGTGAGAGTAAAGTTAAAAATGGCCCCTATGTTCAGGAATTATTAAGTACGATACTTTAACCTACCACTTTAGGTATTGTTAAGATTCCGGGGCATTCTACACCTGACCCTCTGGAAGCTAGAGGACATCTCCTTGTTAATATTTCTGCAAGGAATGCTTCCCTTAAAAGAACACAGAAGCCAAACCTCGGTCATGACCCAAAGGGCTGCTTCTCCAAATGACAACAGGAAAACTGCCCAGAGAAGACCAGTAAGTGGCCTTAGAAAAGGAAACGGGAAAGTAGACAGTTGTGCATTTGCTAAAGAAAGGTCTGGTTTGGACCAAATAAGCCGGTCCTACCAGAGACTCTAAGCCTCTCGCTCCTCACCACTGGGCAGGCGTCAGACCGCTGGTCTACCGGCAAAGTGGCGTCTGTTACAATGGAAGCCATTCACACTGCCNGTCTCTGCAACTGTCCCTCCGACCTGGGACACAACACCCTGAAAGGCACTTTCTGATAAATTTTACTCAGTGGCTAAAAATCCCCTGAGACTGGAACACCTGGCTCTAGATCCGTGATGCTTTCCGAAAAAGATCTTGATCAAATGGGGGAAATGTAAAAGACTAGTACACAGAAGCCTCAGTTTATTAGTTGGGAGACGAGAAGGAGGAGCTCTTACTTCCTGCGAGGACTGATGGCTGAGCCCAAGAGGAAGAGAAAGATTCCTTCTCTTCCTGGCGAGGATTCAGCCGAGAAAAAGCCACGGCCTCTTTGTTACTGTGCAGCCTCCCACCCCGACCCCTGCAGGCACCAGCTTCTTCTTCCTCTCTGGGGAAGCTGTGCAGGGCCTTGCATATGGCTGCACCTCACACCATGGCTGCAGATCCCGGACTACAAACCTCTGCTGGTCTTGAATAAACCCATCTTTGCCAGAGAGACTTCCGGCAGTCTATTTGTTTCAGGTCACCAGACCCTTTCCACCTAATTTCTCTTCATTCTCAGTGTGAATTCTGCTCTCAGCCATGCTAAGCTGTCACTCAAGTGCCCTGATTACAGCATGACTTTTCAGTTCTCTCTGTCCCCTCCACTCAGAACACCCTTGTGTTACCCGCCTAGAAACTTATAAGATTCAGCTCGAAGGCTGTCTACTCTGAGAAGCCATCTATGTCTCATAGGCAACTCAGCCATTTTTTTTCCTGCATCCACATAGCACTTAATCCACACTTTTATTATAACATTTACTGCATTCCTACTATTATTTATTATTCATAAATAATTTACAAATGTTTGTCTCTTAGTAGGCCATGAACACTTTCAGGAAAGATAGCATTGTCTTCTTGTACTTATTTCCCCAAAAAAGATATCTGGCAGAGTAGGCAATAAATTTGTTGAGTAAATAGGTAAGTGGAATGACTGCCAGGTCATAATGCTTAGAATGGGCATTTTTCAATTGACACACACAGTGTGCATGCACACATATGTATGAGCATGTGCATATGTGTGTGAGCATGTGCATATATGTATGAACATGTACACATATGTACCAGCATGTGTGTATATATGAGCATACACACATGTGTGTAAGCGTGTGTGTATGTGTGTGAGTGTGTGCATATATGTATAAACATGTACATATATGTGTGGCCATGTGTGTATATGCACAAGCATGTGCACGTGTGTGAACACACATATGTATAAGTGTGTGTGAGAGCATGTGTATATATGAGCATGCACACATATGTATGAGCACGCACATATATGCATAAGCATGTGCACATGTGTATGGGCATGTGCATATATGTATGAGTGTGCACACACGTGTATGAGCGTGTGTATGTATGTGCGAGCATGCAGACATGTATGAGCAAGCACATATATGTGTGAACACGTGCACATATGTATGGGCGTGTGCATATATGTGTGAATGTGTACACGTATGTATGGGCATGTGCATATATGTGTGCGTGTGTACACATATGTATGAACATGTGCATATGTGCATGAGTGTATATCTCACAGGCAAGGTTTGGTGAGAAAAAACAGATAACAAACGGAAAAATCCGTGAATTTTTTTCATTCTTGGTCATTTTTATAGCTTTCCTTTCTACTTCTGTTCCAGTTTGCTTAGACATTTGAGTAACTTTTAGGACAGTTACTTTGACCAACAGAGAGGAAAATTGAGTTCTCTGCACCTTATGGTTTGTATCAATTTTATGTAACTTAATTAATTCAGAGCTATATTTCCCAGCTCATCATTAGGGTTTTAAAAGCTTATAAAGGCTGCTTTTTGCAAGAGAATTACTTAGGTTTAGAAGCAAATCTGGACAGAAGCATTTTAGCTGCTGTCAAAAGATATTACTTTGTGTGTGTGTGTGTGTATGAACGTGTGCATAAATCTCTCATGAAGACTGACATTACTTCCAAATGAAATCACATGACTGTAGCTTCTTGAAATTTAACCAAAAAAATGTGTTAAAAACCCAGAAGGAAAGATGCATTCTACTTAGTGATTAACTCTGCAGTTAATTTCACCGGGTAAAATTAAAATATTCTGAGGCAAGATTGTACTAATTCATAAATCAGTTGTGGGAGAACATTCTTGTGGAAACGATTGAGCCTTTTCACCCTCAATTTAATACTTAAAAATTTTGTCACTTACATTTTTAACATTTAATTCTCGCATAGCCCATTGCTCCATAAAATAAATATTCAATACATGAAACTGATCCAGTATATATTGCTTCACATGCTATTCTTGTTTTAAATATGAGCAGGTTGCTGGACATAGTTGGAAATTCATAAAATATTTTCAACATTGCTGTATTTCTATTAGTTTTAACTTTTTTCCTAGTCTAAAATCAAGCCATCTTCCTTTTGCAGAGAAATAGGAAGTGACTAACATACAGGTCGAATACAGATGTGATTAAACCTCAAAGCTTTGGCAGGAGGATGCTTTTTACAGAGCGGCTTTAAAAAGAGATCAAAGATGCAAAGTATCCATGAATTACAACACAGGAGAACCCTAGGGAACTTCATATCATCCTGATCAGCCTGTGGAATTTGTGAGAAATAGGAAGGATTCTCAGTAAAACTCTCCGTAAAACTCTCAGCTTTTTTACTGAGTAAAAAAACTCAGTAAAAATTTCAGTAAAATGCCTCAAAAAAAGAGGCATTATTGTCCAGGCAAATTGTTTTTCTTCCTGACTGAAAACCAAAAAGCATTGGCTAGCTTCATCAGCTGGAATTCTAAAGAATGTGCTGTGTAATCAGTTACAGAAGAGAACGTCCTTCCATTGGGAATAGATGTTGTAACACATGAGGGTTAGAAATAGCAGGGTGTCAAGGGATAGTAATGTTTATGGCTTAGAGGTCCTGGATAAGCCTCCACCCTTAGCCTTCAGGTTTTCTCGTGGTAAAATGGGAGTTTCAGGAGCTTGGGCAAGGGACAACGAGACCTTGAGCCTAGTAATCTTCTGCAGGCTGCCTGCCTTGAAGAGCCTCTTTCCTAGGGTGTTGGCTGGATCTTGGGAGAGATTCTGAGGGGTCTGCTGGGACCTCAGTGTGAGCAGTGCGGCTAGCTTTGCTGGAGGACCCTGGAGAGGCTGGCTGAGAGCGGAAGTCACCTCCCAGGCTTACATCTGAGACCATCGCTTTTCCAATGTAGTGGCTCTCGCAGCAACAGCAGAAACCAGGAGGGTTTGGGTTTTGTTTAGGAGCCTTCATTTGCTGGAGTTAACGGTTTATTAACAGAATTCTGGTGGTCTTCCTTGGAGGTGACTCACCCAGAATACGGGAGGGCTGACTCGTCAGATGGACTAAATCTGGAGTGGACAAGGCCTCCTGTTCCACCTTGGTCCTTTGTACTAGAAAGGTCTTGGCTCAGCCTATTAATAAACAGAATTAAAACTACCCGGGTGGAGTCAACATCTGAAGAAAAGACCAGAGTTTTCTTTAGAAACATTCTGAAGTCAATTATAATAATCATGAACAGTCCATCAGATTTTTGTGTGCAAGCTTAAACTTGGTCTCAATCTACAGGCTTTGAAAAAGTCTTAAGAATTGCTTGGCAAAGTCGCCTAGAGATTGCTTGAACCGGATCATACAGTAAGTCAGGGGGCTGGTCTCCCAATTCCAGACACCTTTCAGGATTTTCCCAATTAGCAGTTTCCGTCAAATGCTGGGCCTGACCTTCACTGACAAGCATCTGAACTAGCCGATACAAGTCAGGGCAACCTCGTTGATCAGTTTGCATGACTATATTAAATACCTCTGCAAATCTGTGAGGCTCTTCAGTTACTGTGGGAAAATATTTTGCTACGACTCATAATTCGGCTTTATCCCAGGGAATATGAAAAATTAAGGGTGCGGTCCCTGGATGCTCAGAAGGCTTAATTTTATTACATTTTTAGATTTTTACTTTATCCTGGAGTTGAGCCGATTAACACTGCTGTGATATTTTCAGGTAGAGAGCAGAGGGACGCAACCGTGCACCTACACGGATCCACTCTCCTCCAGACCCCGCTCCCAGCCAGGCTGCCCCCTAACACCAGCAGCCTCCTGTGCCGCACTGTACGTCCTTGTTGGCTATCCCTTTTAAATATGGCAGTGTGTACATGCCCTTCCCAAGCTCCCTAACAATCCTTTTTCCCCATCCTTTCCCTAGGTAACCATAAATGCATTCTTTAAGTCTGTGAGTCTGTCAGAAGGCCTCATTTTAAAGAGAAAGGTTCTGACAAGTTCAGAGGAAGGAAAATGAGAAAAGAGGAAGTCTGACGGGAAATTCGGGTGAGGGAGCGGAGGGCACAGTGGCGAAGCTGGGCCGGAGGAAGGGAGGCGGTGGCGTCAGAGCCTGAGACAAAGAACAAGAGCCTGAGGCTGGAGCAGCCCCTGTGTCTTCCCGTGTTCGCCTCAGTTCATCCAGCTGGAGCCCTGTTTCCTTTCTGCGAGAACCACCGAGAGACAAGCGGGCGGTTCAGACTTCAGCATTTAGAAGACACTTTTCAGAAGCGCATGAAGTGAGTCTGTCGCTTCAAGGGAAGCAGCTGACAACGTTTGTTGCCAATGGTAAAATAAGAGTTTTCACGTGGAAATTTCGGATAGCTGCTCTGAGTACTTGAAAGCTTCCTAATAATTGAAGAGTTTTCTGACAAAGTCAGCGTGATGTTAATGACAGTGGCTCTTTGGGACTGTGTAAGGGAGCATGTCGACACTGGAAAAACCTGCTCGTAATCCAGGGAACCATCGTTTTCCAAATGACCGACACGCAGCTTGACAACGTCTACAGGGAGCTTCCTGTTGCTGCGGCAACAAACCACCGCAAACCCAGTGGCGTACACAGCAAGCCCGTGACCCCGCATTTCTGCGGGCCGGAGGTCTGACACGGCTCTCCTGTGCTCCTCTCTGGAGGCTCCAGGGGAGAAACTGCTTCCTTGTCTCCCCCGCCTCGGGCCAGCAGTGTGTGTGCTCAGTCATGGCCAACTCGTTGCCACCCTTTGGACTGTAGCCCACCAGGCTCCTCCGTCCATGGGATTTTTCAGGCAAGAGTACTGGAGCGGGTTGCCATTTCTTTCTGCAGGGGATCTTCCCCACCCCGGGATTGGACCCAGGTCTCCTGGGTCTCCTGCGTTGCAGGTGGGCTCTCTGCCCGCTGAGCCACCAGGGAAGCCCTCTCGCCTTGAGAGGCCCCACATTTCCTGGCTCATGGACTCTTCCATCTTTGCAAGCAGCAGTGTTGGGTGGAGTCCTTTTCCTGGGGCATCTGCCTCACTCTCTTCCGTCCTGTCTCTCTTTCAGTGTTCCCAACAATGGCATCAACATCCCTTTCACCGCATTCCCAGGTTCAGGGAAGTAGGGCAAGGACGTCTTCTAGGGTCATTATTCTGCTTCCCACACGTGGACAAAAGATGCCTCCAACATTCCAGAAAGAGCAATGAATTCTGAGGTAGTAGAGTGCAAAAAGTTCATGGATCGAGCTTCAGGTTCCACATTGCAGCTCCCCTTTCAGAANCGTCTTCTGGGGTCATTATTCTGCTTCCCACACGTGGACAAAAGATGCCTCCAACATTCCAGAAAGAGCAATGAATTCTGAGGTAGTAGAGTGCAAAAAGTTCATGGATCGAGCTTCAGGTTCCACATTGCAGCTCCCCTTTCAGAATTTTAGAATTTCTGTTCAGCTTTAAAAGGCGATTAAAATACCCCTCCCCTTTCCAGCTACATATCTACGTGGGTCTGGACTTTCTTTACCCAAGCAACTTTTCACAACAGATTGAATACACAGGCAACTATGAGGATCCAAACTTCTTCCATTAAGCCAGGCGTGATGGAGTTTTGCACAAATGTAAAAACAATGCCACTTTTCTCACTAAATTGGTTTTGTTTTGGGAAAACGGTAATTTTAATTTAAAATAGTTGTTAATACATAGTAGGTTTGCCATTATTTTAAAAATTAACACATTTTTAAATGCCCTCAGTTTTAATTTCAAATAAGGTAAATATTGGTTACTATAACTCGTACTTACCAAAGGTCTTTATTTAAAAAGTCCTCAATAATTGTTAAAGGTATGAGGGACTCTGAGGCCAGAAAGCTTAGGATCTGCCATTGCAGAGAAAAGAGCATCCTCAGGGGTCTGTGAGGTGGTGTTCCTGGAGGACGCTGGAAGGCCCTGGAATCGTCTGTTTGCATTATTGCCAAGTTTGGGGTTACCTTCCCGATGCACTTTCTGGAACTGCCAGGCAACAGGAGGAAGAAAATCTTCCGGGGATTCGCCCCGCTCCACCCTTGGCTGAGCCACCAGGGAGCTGCATCTCCTTCATCACCCGCTGAGCACCTCTGGACTCACTCTCCCTCTCTGGGAAAAGGGCAGGAACAGCGGCTCTGCCCACCGTCAGGGCTGTTACAGAACTGAATGAGCCGATGAAAGCAAGATGCTTTCTCGTCCAGAAGGCGCTGTGTAAGTGTAAGATGGGTTTGGAGGGTTTTTCATTTCTTTGCCTTTTTTTTTTTTTTTAGCACGTATAGGGGCACATCTCTGTACAATGTGCTTTTGGGTAAATGGGACTAATTTAGCCAGTGTCTATTAAAAAACTCGTTCTGTCACAGCACAGCGGTGACATCTCAAGATTGTAAGATCCGGCTCTGTCCCGAGGTGTTTGTAATTCTCGGAGAGGGATAAATCAATCTACAAGAGTATATTTTCAAAGGCTTTAGACTACAAGAGAAAGGAGAATTCAGGACCGGGAGAAATTAGATGAAGGAGGTCAACTTTCAGGAAAAGGACTGAGCTGTGTTTTGAGGAAAAGAGAGGCTCTGAAGGGCAGGAGGAGCCTCAGGTCCCAGCAGAGATGCTGAACTGAAATGCAGGAGGAGCCGAAGAGGACGGGGAGGCGTGACTTCGGCGCGCTGAGCCCACACACCGCGGCTGCCTCTGAGTCCAGGGCTCTTCCAGGCTCTAATTCTACGCCTGGTCTATCGGGAAGCAGCCTCCACTGCCTTCCTGGGACCTGCTTTTAACTCTTCCCCTGCTGTGTTTGATGTTGTGTTAACAGACCTGTAAGAAGGGTTAATAGCAAAGATGTGTCAAAGGACTACCCCCTTTTTAAGATCGCGATGAAAGACACTGGAGGATGAAACCTTGTTTACTCTAAGCAAGTTGAGACAGGTTAGGAGTCACCATCTGAATTTGGTCCAGGTAAACTGCTTTGTGATTTAATCAGCTTCCCAGGCCAAAACCAGCCCCAAGGGAGAGGCAAAGCTTTAATGACTAGCTATATTTTTAGAACGCAATATAGCATTTAGACCAAGTTCCCTGTTTAAGCTGTGGCCAAATAAATGCTTGGTATAGACTGCCTGCCAGGGCAGGAGACCCGGGTTCAATCCCTGGGCCAGGAAGATTCCCCTGGAGAAGGAAATGACAACCCACTCCAGTATTCTTGCCTGGAAAAATCCCATGGACTGAGGAGCCTGGTGGGCTGCAGTCCATGGAGTTCCAAAGAGCTGGATACGACTGAGCAACTGAACAACAACAAGTGCCTGAGAGAGATGTAGGGAGGCACGAAACAAGGAAGCTCACTCACCCTAAATTTGATTCATAAATGTCAGAATGGACTGTTGTTCTATTTCTTTAATACAAACAAAAACCAAAGGCAAACAAAAGTTACTTCTGAGCCCCGGGCACTGGAAGGCAGCGGGCCCAGTGACTAACCCAGGGGCAACAGCGCCAGGACTGTGGCCTCAGAACTCAGATTTCCACCGAAAAGCACCAGGGTTCCCTTCCACAAAGTGAAGCAGGAGTGGCAATGTGTGCATTGCCAGCGTGGAGTCCGAGGTAAACATACTATGATACAGAAGGGACTTTTTTTTTTAATGATAAAAGGGAAGTTGCATAAAGAAAACCTGAGTTTATAGCACCAAATAACCTACAAGTATTCTGGCGGGCTACAGGCCACCAGACTGTAGCAAAATGGGGTCGCACAACGTTGGACACGACTGAGCGACTCGTACTAGTGCTGCTTAACCTGAAAGTAAAGCACGCAGAAATGCCAGTGCGGGGCAGGCTGCTCTGCAGGCGGTGAGGCGGGCTCCCTTCGCTTCAAATCCAGACGCCTGCTCTGCTTGACGCCATGCCTTGTTCGTGCTGACCGTGGCTCCTGACGACCTTGGACAGGTCTGTCTGCTGTAAACTCCCCTCTCAGCTTCCCTCGGTTGTTTTAGCTTCTGTTGTGATCACTGCCTGGATTTGTTGTTTTACCTGGAGTTGCAAAATAATAATATTCCAATGCGATTATTCTCTCTTCATTTCTCACCCGGAATTCTGTAAAGGAGAATATTCCTCCTCAATCGTCTGACTACTCTGAGGTGCTTGTCAGGATGCTTCCGTGGGCAGAGCTACGCAGCAAGGCCCGCGGGAGGCCCAAGCCTCTCAGTTACCCTGGGGGAAAGAGGAACGCCGTGTGAATAAGCTGGGATTTTCTTTCCTTGAAATTGACTTGTCAGTGCTTCTACGTGAGGGGTAGTTACTATCTGGGGTTTATAGGCACAGCAAGCACAAGCTTGCACACGCTTCCCTCTGCGTGGCAGCCTCCTACAGAACGCCTTGGGCCCCCACGGCCCCGCTCACCCAGAGGAGGGATGAAGGTGGGCTGCCTGGCCCTCTCCCGGGCACAGCTCAAAACCTCAGCTGCGCTTGTTCGAGAACGCACAGCAGCTTTAGGGCCACTCAATGCCTGACTTCAGAGCTCTTTCTAGTATGTTCAAGCATTAGTTTTATTAGTTATATTAGCTTCCCAGATGGTGCTAGTGGTAAAGAACCCGCCTGTCAGTGCAAGAGAAGGAAGGGACGAGGGCTCAGTCCCTGGGTTGGGAAGAGCCCCTGGAGGAGGGCATGGCAGCCCACTCCAGTATTCTTGCCTGGAAATCCCCATGGACAGAGGAGCCTGGCGGGCTCCAGTGCATTGGGTCGCAAAGAATCGGACACGACTGAAGCGGCTTAGCAGAGAACACTGTTGATCAAGACTACATTCTAATAGAAAGTCCACTACATTAGCTGTTAATGAATATTCAACTATCATGTATATGGCAGAAATGCTTATCTAAAGGGAAGTAACTCAGTTATGTCATAAAACTTCTGAAGTTTGCTCCATTTTTGTTTTTTCTTGCAGTTTTATTGAGATATAATTGACCATAGCCCTGAGTACATCTAAGGCATACAGCATAATGATTTGACTCCTGTAACACCCTGAAATGATTACCATGGTAACTTTGGTGAAGACCCATAAACTCACATAGATACAAAGTTAAAGAAAGAGAAAAACCTGTTTTTCTTGTTATGAGAACTTAGCATTACTCTCTTAACTTTCATATATATATATATATATATATATATATATATATATCAGATCAGATCAGAGCAGTCGCTCAGTCGTGTCCGACTCTGTGACCCCATCCATGAATTGCAGCACACCAGGCCTCCCTGTCCATCACCAACTCCTGGAGTTCACTCAGACTCAGGTCCATCAAGTCGGTGATGCCGTCTAACCATCTCATCCTCTGTCGTCCCCTTGTCCTCCTGCCCCCAAT
>SJYV01019471.1:0-66709 GCA_006410875.1 Neotragus pygmaeus
CTCCTCCAGGGAATCTTCCCGACCAAGGATTGAACCCAAGTCTCTGGTGTCTTCTGCATTGGCAGGAATATTCTTTACCACTGGAAGGGAAGCCCCATTATAGAGGAAGCCCTAATAAAAAGTCATTTTAGCACATATATTTTAATAGATGAGTTTTGATTTATAATGAGTTTTAGAATCTACCATTACTTCATCTTTTATTCCCCAAGTATCCTTTTGCCTGTTTGGTTTTTTGCAAATGAATTTTGCTAAGTACTTTAAAGCCATCTGTTGAGTTTTAGTTCATTTTTTGTTTCTTTGTTAACAGTATTATAATCTTTAATGTCTATTGTCTTTCCAGATTATACAAGGTTTCCCTCCCCCAGTATTTGTATCTCCTGTTATCTCTCCCCGTAGAGTTTTCTTATGGTATTTTAATAGATTCTTTTCACATTTTGAGTCTTTTTGCATATTTTAATACTTCTGGCCATGCCTAGGAATGGAATCTCTCTAATTAGTGCTCTATCTGTGTATTTGTCTGCTTTATACAGAGATGCTATTGCTTCAAAGAACTTTGCTGATCTTCTCTAGCCTGGTTGTATTAACCCTTGTGCTGATATTTCTTTCACTAATTTGATGTGTCTAATGATGAGGAAACATCTCGTGTTATTCTCTTCACTGTCTCCTTAATAAACCTGATTCTTAGAACATTGTTAAAAGAGTGATTTGACTTTCCTCTTTTTTTCGGCTTGTTTTCCCTCCTATTTATTGCCTGGTCTACCGTTTGGAGCATCACAGAATCTGTTCACTCGCCATTCCACATGAATGCCCATCCTGTGTTTAACAACCAATGCTGGATCATGTTTCCCTTAATTCTGCTTGATCGCCTATTAGGAAATCATTTTATACTGTAATTGTAAGGCATTATCTCTTTTGCCAGTAAATTCCTGGGTAGTCCTCTGTGAGGTTGGCACAGGTTTTTTCTAGGATTAGTTTTACTTTATCCTCTTTCAGTGGAGAAATTCAGACCATAGATTACAGTACTGTACTGTGAAGTTTTTACCTTCCGGGCCTGGCATCTAATCATGTCTGGGCTTCCTCCACCACCTTACTTCCTTGGTTTGTTGGTGAAGATCTGAGGCCTTGAGAGCCCTTTGTAGATGCAAGAGCAGTGGGTTGAAGTTTCTTCCACAGGTACTTTCTGAGCTCCTTAATCTTCAAGTCCACTCTCCAGGCTCAGGAAGGTCCAGGGTGAAGGAGTGTGACTCATGAAGAGTATATCAACTGCCTTGGCAAAGGCAGTGTTAAAAGTGAAAAAGATCAGGAAAAAGCAACTTTGACTCCTTTTCATTCTTTCTGTTCTTTACCCATTGAAACTTAGAGACTTGCTTTGGAGAAACTAAATTCTGATTGATGAACCACAGAATTTCAGCTAATTCAACCAGAATATTCTGTATACCTGTTGTGGATGACACGTATTTGTCTTACCTCTCTCAGATTCTTAGTGGGAACTTCAAATAATATGAAAATAGTATGTAAAACTGCCTTGTGAATAAAAGGACTATTATCAATGGCTATTATATTGTGATGGTGATGATGAATATTACAAAGCATTTTTCTTGTTATTAATAGGATAGATTATTAACCTAGAATATTCTACCTTCTATTTTATTCCTTTTCTTTCATAGAGAATAAATGAATAATTATTTACTTAACACCAGAAAGTTAAATTCTGAAGGAGAACTCTTTTTTTTTTTCAAACAGAGTATAGCTGATTTGCAATATTATGTTAGTTTTAGGTATACAGCAAAGTGATTTGAATCTTTTCTTCCAATTCTTTTTCCGCTATAGTTTGTTACAAGATATTGAAGATAGTTCCCTGTTCTAAATAGTAAATCTTTGTTGTGTAAAGAACTCTTAGACCAGCTAATTATAGACATGTTGATAAATATTAATAGAATTGAGGGCTTGAACGGTCTCAGAATTGAACAGTTTGCCTGTTTCAGAAGTTTGGTAATCATCACCTGTCTTTAGAATTTGACATAAAGCAGATTCACTGTCATTGACACACAAAATCTCTAGCATCTGAATTTAAACATTGCTGAGCATTGACTGGGTTTTTCCCTACAGTTGGTGGCAGATGGTGTTTGTACTCTTCCTGGCCTTGCCTCGTGCATACTCTCTAAAGGTGATGATTTAATTTTTAGAATACAGGACAAAGCATTTATTTAGAAAGCAGTGTTGACCCCATTAGTAGGAATTAAATTCAGGAAGAAACAAAAATGCTGAGCCAACTGAAAGCTAAGCTATTCCCATAATTAGGGAGACTATTTAAAGCTCCAAGATGTACATTCAAGGTTTCACCTTCTGAAAAATTTTCCCTTAATGTAGGAATAGTATCTCCAGGAATACCAGTGTCTGGTGTTATTTATAATATGAGGACCCTGAGACAGTGTGTCCATTTCCAGAAGTTCAGAAAAGATGGTTTACTCTAGGAATCAGTACCTAAGTAAATATAACTTCTCTCTACCTTTTCTTTCTTCTCACATACAGCCTTTCGCTATCCACCTGTCCTTTGAATTGTTCTCTTGACTGTTTTATCCAGTTGCTTCCAGGAAATCACCATGTTCCTCTCTAGTGTCACTTTGACTCCTTGAGTGCAAGATGCTCAGATGGTAGCCCAGGGCCTGCAGTCACGCCTGTGGATAAAGACTGCCTCAGCAAAGACAGCTTTTGTCACAGTAGTGACTAATGAAGCTTGGAGGCTCAGATGGTATAAGGATATGACAAAGAGAGCACCTCCAGCAGCTCCCAGGGGCTAAGTCGAAATAGCAAAATACAGCTTATCTTGTTTGAGTTCACTGGCTCTGAAAAGCAAGACTTTACCAGCCTACTTTTGCTAGCCAGTTAACTGCAAACAGGATCAACTATAAACACAGCCTGTTGCTGAATAGCCCACAGGAAAATGCTGTCCAGAAGATCCATTGAGTTCTTTGAAATGAGGCCCCATTTAAGCTGTTTTCATTTCTCTCAGGCAGACATGCTAGAGCTTGTTTTCTTTCTGAGCCTGTAGAAGCATTTCACTGCACCATTATTGATAAAGGCCAAATAGCAGAAACAACCAATCATCCAGCAATTGGGAAATGGCAGCCCACTCCACTATTTTTGCCTGAAGAATTCCATGGACAGAGGAGCCTGGTGGGCTATAGTCCATGGGGGTCCCAAAGAATTGAACACGACTGAGCAACTAACACTTTCACAAGGAAATGGTGAAGTCAGTTATAATAATCACCTCCATGGGATATTCCAAAATAACAGAAAAGAATAATGAATAAGCAAGTAGCAATGAAGGATAATGAGGGATAGAATGTGAAATGAAAATGAGAGCTATATTTGACTAAGCGAATAGCTTTGGTGAAGTGTATGTATACATAATAAATGGAAAGAGAGCCTGGAAAAAGAAAATAGCCATTCATTAGTATGATTTGATCATAATGTTTTTAGTGTACATTTTGGTCATCATAGTTAAAAAACGAGTTATTTCATACACTCAGCCTCCATCCGGGCAGTGTGGCAGAGGCTGGAGGCACAGACAACTAATAAAAGGCAGTTCTCCTGGGTTTTTGTAATATATCATTTTAAAAAACAAACTTTTCACTTTGATCAGAAATGTTAGCACAGAAAAATGGCAGCCTCGGAGGAACAGCAGTTTCATCATGAAGTTGATCTTTCATAGCTCCTTCCAGCTTTTCATTTCAAAAACTAGCAGCCCATCACCATGCAGTGTCTGTAACTTCTGGCTACCGTGTCTCATGGTCTGGATTGGAATACCCTGAAGTCCTTCACCATTCATCCTACCTTGGTTCTGACTCAGCTGGTTTCCTTTGGGCAGAGATGAAAGAAAATCCCCAGTGTGTGAAGACCNCATCACCATGCAGTGTCTGTAACTTCTGGCTACCGTGTCTCATGGTCTGGATTGGAATACCCTGAAGTCCTTCACCATTCATCCTACCTTGGTTCTGACTCAGCTGGTTTCCTTTGGGCAGAGATGAAAGAAAATCCCCAGTGTGTGAAGACCTGAGTTATTCTTTCTTCTCCCTGTAAAATGGTTGGCTGTTTTTTTTTTTTTTTGTCCACCCTTAAACTTAGAAAATGCTGTCTGTTTTAGGTACTCTGTGGGGTCAGTCATGGGACAAAGTGGGAACATTTCAGAAAGCCTTTCTGTCGGAAAGGACAAAGGATGGTGTTGTGCGTTGCCTTGTGTCTTCCCCAAAAGATAAGGCGAAGTCCCAGCTCCTGGTGCCTGTGAATGTGATATTATTGGAAATAGGGTTTTCACAGATGTACTTGAGCTAAGATAAGCCCATTAATCCAGTATGACTTGTGTCCTTGTTAGCAGAGAGAAATTTGGACACAGAGGCAGCCTGGGAGAGCATCATTTGACAACAGACGCAGACTGGGGTAATGTAGTTGCACGCCTGGGAATATCAGTGACAGAGGCAAAGAGGGATTTGCCCCAGAGTCTCAGAGGGGCTGTGACCCCTTGATTTCAAACATCTGGCCTCTAGAATTGTGAACAAATAAATTGCTACTGTTTTAAACCACCTTGTCTGCTGTGCTTTATAACAGCACCCCCAGGAAACGAACACAGATGTGAAAAGCAAGGGTTATAGTCGGTAAATAACCACTTTGATGATCACCTGCTGGGAGCAAAAATGGACAAGGCATTATCATTAGGGACCTGGTCAGGCTTTTAAGCTCCTCCAGGATAGTGATGCTTCAGAACTTTTTTCTGAGTCAAACACAACGTATTAAAACAATTTAAAGAAGAGAACTTCCAGGCTAGAAAACAGGAACGTGTAAGGTTGCTCAGAAAACTTTTTTGCACTGAAAACCAATGACTTTAAAAGTGGGAAAATTTCCCTCCAGTCTAGGTGGGTAGGGACTCCCCAGGTAGCCGTGGGGAGGAGAGCTCTGCTCTTGAGGTACATGGCTTGGGAATGGTATATGTTTCCTTCCAGGACAGTCTTCACATTCTCTTGGTTCTGCTTTTTTCATAGGCCCTCTGTTGCCACTGACACCCTATGAGGACCAATCTCTCTCTCTTTTTTTTTAGAGACTAAAAAATATATATATATAAATATTTATTTTTGGCTCCACTGGGTCTTTGTTGCCTTGCACAGGCTTCTCACTGTGGTGGCCCTCTTGTGGACACAGGCTCCAGCTGCACAGGCTTTAGTCGTTGCAGCCTGCGGGCTCAGTGGTTGGGTCACACGGGTCCAGCCGCTCCTCGGCATATGGAATCCTCCTGGATCGGGGGTTAAACCTGTGTCTCCTGCATTGGCAGGCGGATTCTTCTCCACTGCACCACCAGGGAAGTCCCAGATCTCTGTTTCTTAAGAGAGAAGATTNAGGCCCTCTGTTGCCACTGACACCCTATGAGGACCAATCTCTCTCTCTTTTTTTTTAGAGACTAAAAAAATTATATATATAAATATTTATTTTTGGCTCCACTGGGTCTTTGTTGCCGTGCACAGGCTTCTCACTGTGGTGGCCCTCTTGTGGACACAGGCTCCAGCTGCACAGGCTTTAGTCATTGCAGCCTGCGGGCTCAGTAGTTGGGTCACACGGGTCCAGCCGCTCCTCGGCATATGGAATCCTCCTGGATCGGGGGTTAAACCTGTGTCTCCTGCATTGGCAGGCGGATTCTTCTCCACTGCACCACCAGGGAAGTCCCAGATCTCTGTTTCTTAAGAGAGAAGATTCCTGGCATAAGTTTGAGATCTGGCTTTCACAGAGGTTGTCCATTGGCCCATCTTGTCTTGGCTTTCATGGGCTCAGGGCTTAGGGCTCCTCCAGTGTCCCCTGAAAGTCCTGTGCTTCCCCAGTTTTTAGAGAATGGGTTTCCTTTATCTCCTCGGTTCCACGCTNTTCTTTGCTTTCTGCCATAAGGGTGGTGTCATCTGCATATCTGAGGTTATTGATAATTCTCCTGGCAATATTGATTCCAGCTTATGCTTCATCCAGCCCAGCGTTTCTCATGTTTTGACAATTTAACTTTAAAATGATATTGCTTCCATGAAAAGTTTTATTTATGCATTTTTTTTTGTTAGTGAACATGATTTTTTCCAGCTTCCCAGGTGGCACTAGTGGTGAAGAATCTGCCTGCCAATGCAGAAAATGCAAGAGATGAGTTCTATCCCTGGATTAGGAAGATTCCCTGAAGGGGAAAAATGGCAATCCGCTCCAGTATTCTTTTTTTTTTTTTTGTCCATTCCAGTATTCTTGCCTGAAAAATTCCATGGGCAAGAAGAGACTGGTAGGCTATAGTCTATGGGGTTGCAATCACAAAGAGCATAGTACATGATTTATTCATGTTTTCTATAATGATTCCTCAGTTCATTTCATATCTAGGCCTTCCTCGCTCAGAGATTACAAATGTAATCTCCCATAGTTTCTTTTCATTTAAAAAAAAAGCAACTTTAATATACAGTTNAAAGAGCATAGTACATGATTTATTCATGTTTTCTATAATGATTCCTCAGTTCATTTCATATCTAGGCCTTCCTCGCTCAGAGATTACAAATGTAATCTCCCATAGTTTCTTTTCATTTAAAAAAAAAGCAACTTTAATATACAGTTCACATATCATATAATTCACCTATTTGAATTGTAGAATTTAGTGGCTTTTAATATATTCACAGACTTGGGCAACCATCACCACAATATATTTTAGAACTTATGAATTTACTATTTCAAAAAGAAACCCCATATACATTATATGAGATAATAGAAAAAAAAATATATATATATATATTGGTCTCTGTCCCATTGAATTGTCCTGGCATCCTTGTGAAAAACCAACCTCACAGTTTCTTATAGTGCTTTTATGGTCTTATTTATACATTAGGAATTTATCTTGGTATGAGATGTGAGGTAGGGATACAACTTACTTTTTTTCAAATGGCTCTCCATTTTTCAGTAGCATTTATTTAATAATCTACCCCCTCCACTGATTGAGATGGCATTTTTAATCATGTCCTATAATCTTTTAAATATTTGGATTCATTTTTTGAATATCTATCCGTTCAGTGATCTGTTTTTGTACCTGTACCGTCCCATTTTAATGATTCTTACTTTATAATATGATTTGCTGTTTGGTAGGACTAGCTTCCCCTTAATTCTCTTCTCTTTAAGTTTGTTGGCCTTCATATCTTACTGATTGTTCCATGTGATCTGAGGAATCATCTTTGTCTAGTTTTGCATTTGCCCAAATAGATTTCTATTTTATTTTAAAAAATTCACTGTTTTTACTAGGAACATAGAAATTTACTTGTCAATTTGGGAAAAATGATCATATTTCTGATATTTTTTTGTCCAAGAACATTTATTCATGTTTTTGTCTATTTATTTAAGCTTTTTTGTATTTCTCACCAGAATTTTAAAGTTGTCTTAAAATAGGCAAGTATCTTGTAAATTCATTATTAGATCTTCATTATTTTTTTTGTTGTTTGCTATTCTTTTTTATTATATTCCTTTTTGTTGTTATTTTCTTTCATTTCTTATTCTAACTGGTTGTTGTTAATGGTAAAATTTTAAGGGAAATTGCATGCAACTTAATTTTCTATTTTTTAACAATCATTTGCTCCTTGAGGTTTGAAAACAAACATTTTCAAATGTATCTTCTGTGTTCACAGTTGAGATTGAAAAGTTACTTGTCATGCATGCAAGCAGTTTTTAAATCATCTGTCACTTTACCTAGTTTTCACCTAAAGAAACATTTTTATTTAAAATGCGTTAAACATTAGCTCTTTTATTTTTTTCTTTTAAATTCTTTTTTCTTCTCGTTTTATTGAGATATATTGACATATAACACTATATAAGTTAAGTATACAGCTTAATGGTTTGAATTTCAGACACCATGAAGTGATGACCACGGTAAGCTTAGTGACCATCCATCATCTCATACAGACGCACAAGAAAAGGAAAAAAAGTGCTTTTCCCTTTGTAATGAGAACCAGTGAACCAGTGAAGTTTCTCAGTTGTGTACAACTCTTTGCAACCCCATGGACTGTAGCCTACCAGGTTTCTCCATCCATGGAATTCTCCAGGCCAGAGTACTGGAGTGGATTGCAATTTCCTTCTCCAGGAGATCTTCCTGACCCAGGATCAAACCCAGATCTCTCGCCATTACAGGCAAACGCTTTACCATTTGAGCCACCAGGGAAGCCCTTGTAATAAGAAGTCTTATGATTCACTCTCTTAACAGCTTTCACATATAATATACAGCAGGGTAAATTATATTAATCACGTTGTGCATTGCATCTCCAAAACTTACGTTTCTTATAACTAAAAGTTTATACCTTTTGATCACCTTCAAGCAGTTGCCCCTCCCAACCCCTGCCTCTGGTAACCACAGATCTGACCTTTTTTTCTATGCCTTTGGTTTTTGAAGTATTATTACCCTCCAATACTATTTTAAGTGTGGTGTACAACATAGTGATCAATATTTCTATACATGACAGCCAGATTCCAAACATTAGCTTTTTTAAAACCTAAAATTGTTAATGTTGGTAGATGAGAAATTAGTAAACTTGAAGCCAAAATATAGTCAAGCTGTGTTTTAAGATTGATGATCTTTCCTCAAGAAGTTTATAGTTTATTAGAAAGAAAATTTACATGAAAAATTAATCCTATAAGGAAGTGTATGCTGACTCTCATATAAATGGTTTCAGATTTCACGGGCATATCTGGTACTTTAAAATGATTAAGTTATTGGATTTCCCTGGTGGTCCAGTGGTTAAGACTCCATGCTTCCAATTCAGGGGCTGCAGGTTTGATCCCTGGTCATAGAACCAAGATCTCATATGCCATGCCGTGTGGCCAACACACATTATTTTTTAATTACTATTATAAAGGTTTGGCCTTTTATAGTATTTGAAATCTCCATGAAGCAACTGAGCTTNTATTAGATCTTCATTATTTTTTTTGTTGTTTGCTATTCTTTTTTATTATATTCCTTTTTGTTGTTATTTTCTTTCATTTCTTATTCTAACTGGTTGTTGTTAATGGTAAAATTTTAAGGGAAATTGCATGCAACTTAATTTTCTATTTTTTAACAATCATTTGCTCCTTGAGGTTTGAAAACAAACATTTTCAAATGTATCTTCTGTGTTCACAGTTGAGATTGAAAAGTTACTTGTCATGCATGCAAGCAGTTTTTAAATCATCTGTCACTTTACCTAGTTTTCACCTAAAGAAACATTTTTATTTAAAATGCGTTAAACATTAGCTCTTTTATTTTTTTCTTTTAAATTCTTTTTTCTTCTCGTTTTATTGAGATATATTGACATATAACACTATATAAGTTAAGTATACAGCTTAATGGTTTGAATTTCAGACACCATGAAGTGATGACCACGGTAAGCTTAGTGACCATCCATCATCTCATACAGACGCACAAGAAAAGGAAAAAAAGTGCTTTTCCCTTTGTAATGAGAACCAGTGAACCAGTGAAGTTTCTCAGTTGTGTACAACTCTTTGCAACCCCATGGACTGTAGCCTACCAGGCTTCTCCATCCATGGAATTCTCCAGGCCAGAGTACTGGAGTGGATTGCAATTTCCTTCTCCAGGAGATCTTCCTGACCCAGGATCAAACCCAGATCTCTCGCCATTACAGGCAAACGCTTTACCATTTGAGCCACCAGGGAAGCCCTTGTAATAAGAAGTCTTATGATTCACTCTCTTAACAGCTTTCACATATAATATACAGCAGGGTAAATTATATTAATCACGTTGTGCATTGCATCTCCAAAACTTACGTTTCTTATAACTAAAAGTTTATACCTTTTGATCACCTTCAAGCAGTTGCCCCTCCCAACCCCTGCCTCTGGTAACCACAGATCTGACCTTTTTTTCTATGCCTTTGGTTTTTGAAGTATTATTACCCTCCAATACTATTTTAAGTGTGGTGTACAACATAGTGATCAATATTTCTATACATGACAGCCAGATTCCAAACATTAGCTTTTTTAAAACCTAAAATTGTTAATGTTGGTAGATGAGAAATTAGTAAACTTGAAGCCAAAATATAGTCAAGCTGTGTTTTAAGATTGATGATCTTTCCTCAAAAAGTTTATAGTTTATTAGAAAGAAAATTTACATGAAAAATTAATCCTATAAGGAAGTGTATGCTGACTCTCATATAAATGGTTTCAGATTTCACGGGCATATCTGGTACTTTAAAATGATTAAGTTATTGGATTTCCCTGGTGGTCCAGTGGTTAAGACTCCATGCTTCCAATTCAGGGGCTGCAGGTTTGATCCCTGGTCATAGAACCAAGATTTCATATGCCATGCCGTGTGGCCAACACACATTATTTTTTAATTACTATTATAAAGGTTTGGCCTTTTATAGTATTTGAAATCTCCATGAAGCAACTGAGCTTACCTGAACCTAAGTATTTTACAACCCATAAGCTAAAAAAAAAAGTAATCCATAAGTAATGTCACTTATGGATTAAAATGGCACCTGGTGCCATTTAATGGAAAGCGCAACATAAGCAGTGGCTTAAATGAGGTAAAAATTTGTTTCCTCCTTGGAAAAACTCACAGGTTGGCAGTTGAGGATCAATACATCAGCTCCATATCATCAAGGACGTTTGATTGTTCTAGACCTGGCTTGCCTCCTCAGGGCCTCTACGTGGAAGTAGACAGCTGCTGGGGTGTTAGCCCTCGGGTCCTCTTCCAGCTATCAGGAAAAAAGAGGAAGAGGGCAAAAGGAGCTTTTTTCTGGAAGTCCTTGCAACAATTCCTTTATATTAATATCTCACTGATCACAGCTTAATCACGTGTAACCCCACGGTGCTGCTGGGGGTGTTGGGAAATAGTCTTTTAACTGGGTTCCTTTGTGTCCCAAATAATTATCTGAAATTTTGTTACCAGGGAATGAGGGGAGGATACTTACTGAACAGACAGCAGCAGTCTTTGAGTCTCACTCTTCCTGCTTCCTTGACCCTCCTCCCTTCCTTGGCCAGGATGAGATGTGTTCCATCATTACTTGTTGAATACATTTCTCAGAGCCCTCTCCATTCTTACAGTTCATTCACTCTCTGACCCCATGCCTGAGCTTTATATCATCTCTGAGTCAGTGATGTCATCACTATCATCCAAAGAGAAAGGACCGTTGATGTGAGGCTTCTGGGATGGTTATGCTTGGCAGGAAGCTCAGAGATGGGGTGACACTTATGAACAAAATCAGGCCAGAAGCATCAAGAATCAGAAATAGCCCTTTTATATGGATCTTGGTAACTTTTAAAAAATGCTATGTTACAACAACCAAAGCTTGCTTTATTTTTGAAATTAAAATATATATATATTTGTTTATTTATTTGACTGTGCTGGGTCTTATGGAGAAGGCAATGGCAACCCACTCCAGTACTCTTGCCTGGAAAATCCCATGGACGGAGGGGCCTGATAGGCTGCAGTCCGTGGGGTCACAAAGAGTTGACACGACTGAGTGACTTCACTTTCACTTTTCACTTTCATGCATTAGAGAAGGAAATGGCAACCCACTCCAGTGTTCTTGCCTGGAGAATCCCAGGGATGGCGGATCCTGGTGGGCATGAATCTTGTATCAGAAGATACAAGTGTATCAGAAACACATTCCCTTTTATTGTAGAATAGTGTTCCATGGTTTTGCGTTCCTTGGATAAGGACATGTTGTGCCTCCATCTGTTGATGTATACTGGGGTTGTTCTACCTTTCGGCTGNCAGCAGCTGGGTCTTAGTTACAGTATATGAACTCTTGATTGCTACATGTGTTATCTATTTCCCTGACCACAGATCGAACCCAGTCCCCCTGCATTGGGAGTGTGGAGTCTTAGCCACTGGATCACAAGGGAAGTCCCCTAAGCCTTCTTTAAAAATGAAAATACAATGGTATTTTATTAATACAAAGGGAAGATGTGTTTATTGTATTAAAAAAATAGAATTTACAGATAAGAGAGGAAGGAAGAAAGGAAGAGACAAGAAATCATCAAAAGGAAGAAATAAAAATTATTCTAACCAGTTTTCACCTTGGAGGGGCATTTCTTTCAGATCTTCATGTGTATAAAGTTGATCCATGCAGAGGTTATATAAGGATCTATGTATTTGTACTATTTATAGCCTTTTGAACTTGTTAAGCCTTATTTTAAAAGCCCTATTTTACCACTCAGATTCAACACTGCCTTTGATTGAAAATTTTAGGAAGCTAGTGAGGCTTTCTCTGTGAATTCTTTAATACTTTTCTTTCGTTTAATGAGAACATAAAACCACAGGAAGGTAGGCAAGGCAAGCAGCTGAGAGGGCAAGACTCTATCAAGAGAATCCAGCAGTTCAGAGATTGAATAATAAGTAAAAGAGGTCTTCTTCAGTCACCCAGAGTAGAATGTTCTTACTTTCCAAAACTATAGAGGAGGACTGGGGCAGCTACAGGGCAGGTTTGAGATCCAGAGTCTCAAGACTGACCCCCANACTTGTTAAGCCTTATTTTAAAAGCCCTATTTTACCACTCAGATTCAACACTGCCTTTGATTGAAAATTTTAGGAAGCTAGTGAGGCTTTCTCTGTGAATTCTTTAATACTTTTCTTTCGTTTAATGAGAACATAAAACCACAGGAAGGTAGGCAAGGCAAGCAGCTGAGAGGGCAAGTCTCTATCAAAGAGAATCCAGCAGTTCAGAGATTGAATAATAAGTAAAAGAGGTCTTCTTCAGTCACCCAGAGTAGAATGTTCTTACTTTCCAAAACTATAGAGGAGGACTGGGGCAGCTACAGGGCAGGTTTGAGATCCAGAGTCTCAAGACTGACCCCCAAACTCAGTTTCCTTTTGTGTAAAGTAGGGATAATAAAACCTATCTCAGAGAGAGTAGTTATAGGGATCAAAGGGAAAAATATATGCCAAAATATGATTTAATCAATGAGGTGCTATATATATATTTAAAGAATAAGATCAGGCCAGAAATATCAAGAATACCTGCAAAACCTGCACATTGTTAGAGCAGAGAAATCTTGATAACATAAAGTCCGTATGCCTTTAAATGTTGAGGAAATAGAGATCCATTGTTTGCTTATATTAATGTGCTGAAGGAACCTTATAAACAGTGTTGACAGTCAGTTCAGTTCAGTCACTCAGTTGTGTTCAACTCTTTGCAACTCCATGGACTGTAGCATGCCAGGCCTCCCTGTCCATCCCCAACTCCTCTAGTTTACTCAAACTCATGTCCATTGAGTCAGTGATGCCATCCATCCATCTCATCCTCTGTCATCCCCTTCTCCTCCTGCCTTCAATCTTTCCCAGCATCAGGGCCTTCCCCAATGAGTCTGTTCTTTGTATCAGGTGGCCAAAGTACTGGAGTTTCAATTTCAGCATCAGTCCTTCCAATGAATATTCAGGACTGATTTCCTTTAGGATGGACTGGTTGGATCTCCTTGCAGTCCAAAGGACTCTCAAGAGTTTTCTCCAACACCACAGTTCAAAAGCATCAATTCTTTGGTACTCAGCTTTCTTTATAGTCCAACTCTCACATCCATACATGACTACTGGAAAACCATAGCTTTGACTAGATGGACCTTTGTCGGCAAAGTAATGTCTCTGCTCTTTAATGTGCTGTCTAGGTTGTTCATAACTTTGCTTCCAAGGAGTAAGCGTCTTTTAACTTCATGACTGTAGTCACCATCTGCAGTGATTTTGGAGCCCCCCAAAATAAAGTCTGCCCCCGTTTCCACTGTTTCCCCATCTATTTGCCAAGAACTGATGGGACCAGATGCCATGATCTTAGTTTTCTGAATGTTGAGTTTTAAGCCAACTTTTTCACTCTCTTTCACTTTCATCAAGAGGCTCTTTAATTCTTCTTCACTTTCTGCCATAAGGGTGGTATCATCTGCATATTTGAGATTATTGGTATTTCTCCCAGCAATCTTGATTCCAACTTGTACTTTATCCAGCTTGGCATTTCACATGATGTACTCTGCATAAAGTTAAATAAGCAGGATGACAATGTACAGCCTTGATGTGGTCCTTTCCCTTTTTGGAACCAGTCTGTTGTTCCAAGTCCAGTTCTAACTATTCCTTCCTGATCTGCATACAGATTTCTCAAGAGGCAGGTCAGGTGTTGACAATAGGACATGCTTACTGTTGCTGAGCACTATAAGTTGACTCTAAGGTAATTGCTTTCCAGAGCTTTCCAAGTAGGATATGGTTTTCAAGGTACATTGCACAAGGGCATCTGCCAAAGGGGTTGGAAATTTGGACCATGGCCCGTTTACCAGGCTGTGTGCCTTTGGAGCAATGTCTGCCCAGAGATTCACCTTTTATTAATTTGGCTGAGGTTATCCTATGGTACAGCAGGGGCCTGGTCTTGATCCATGGGGTTCTCAGCCAACCGCCCCTGGCTGATAGCAACTCTGCTCTTCTGGGCAGTGTCTCGGCAGCAGGCCGAATGCCATCGCTGGAGGACCAGTTGCTCTCCTGCCTTTTAGGGCATGGTCAGTCACTGTAGACGGGATATGGCCAATCTTTTCTTCTACTCACTTTCCATCCCAAACCACATTTTTGTTGCTTCAGAGAAAGCAGAGTTTGTGGCAGACAGTTTGCACCAGCAGGCGGTCTTCCTCTGGGTTTTTAGGCCTGAAACTTATGGGACTCTGAATGTTCACGTTCTCTGCCTCCCCTTATGGAAGCTTGTGTTCTGATGGCCTCTGTTATCCTGACACACAGAAACAACCTCCTGAATATAACCACGGCCACCTTCACTGTGGTTCCTGTCCAGACTTTTGATGTGACTCAGCTCAGTAACACGGGGGCCAGGGAGGCCCCCCTCTCTCCTTAGTGGGCACTGGCCAGTGATGCTTGTAGGCTGTGCAGCAACCTGTTCCAAGTGGTCAGTGACAGAGCCACCATTGCAGTTCAGTGGGAGGCCTTCTTGTGGTTTGAATTGTTTCTCGAGAAAGACTCAAAACAAGCTCCAGTGTTTCCCCAGCCCTTCTTCCATAGGATCTGGGTTTGACTGTGTTGACTGGCTCCTTGTCCTTTTTGGTTTCCTTTTTGGCTCAGTGGTAAAGAATCTGAATGCCAATGCCGAAGACTCAGGAGACACGGCTCACCCCCTTGGTCAGGAAGAGTTCCTGGAGAAGGAAATAACTACCCACTCCAGTATTCTTGCCTGCAAAACTCCATGGACAGGAGAGCCTGGTGGGCTGCAGTCCCGCTGATAAGGCTAATTCATGTATCAGGATGTATGAAAAGGAAGCTGCCCCAGTGGCCCGGTCCACATCCCAAATCTAAACCACAGTCTGCCTGCACATATGGGAGACGCTTGTCAAGGAACCCTCACACACACCAATTGCAAGCCTCCATCTCAACTTGCTTCCTCGGTGGCTCAGATGGTAAAGAATCCATCTGCAATGCGGGGGATGTGGGTTCGATCCCAGGGTTGGGAAGATCCCCTGGAGGAGGGCATGGCAACCCACTCCAGTATTCTTGCCTGGAGAATCCCATGGATAGAGATCCTGGCAGGCTACAGTCCATGGAGTCGTAAAGAGTCGAACATGACTGAGCAACTAAGCACAGCTCAGCTTAGTTTGCTCAAGCGCCTCACCCTAGAAAATAGGACCTGCTCTCCTTGTAAGGAATTCTCTGATCTCCTAGTCCATCATGCCCTTTTTCAGCAATGCTGCTTCTAATGTTCAATAAAACTTATTCTTGCCCCAAATCTAAGAGTAGTCCACTGCTTAGATGCCCTCTACTCCCTCGATCCTTGGATTATGTCCCACTCTGTCATCCTTGCTCCCCTTGTAAGTTTCTGAATGAGATGCTTCTGGAAAGAGGACTTGAAGAGGAAAAGTCAGGTGTCTTTTTCTCTCCCAAAAGCCTGAGTGTAAGTGTGCTTGGGGAGGGAACGAGGGATGGGTGGGAGAGAGTGGTGTGAACTTGAGCTGAACTCTAGCTGACCATAGTGTATCCACTGGCAGCTCACTGCAAGGCTCTGGCACGCTCATTGCTGCTGCTGCTGCTGCTGCTAAGTCGCGTCAGTCGTTTGCATCAGTCGTGTCCGACTCTGTGCGACCCCATAGACAGCAGCCTACCAGGCTCCCCCGTCCCTGGGATTCTCCAGACAAGAACACTGGAGTGGGTTGCCATTTCCTTCTCCAATGCATGAAAGTGAAAAGTGAAAGGGAAGTCGCTCAGTCATGTCTGACTGCAGCGTATCAGTCTCCTCCGTCCATGGGATTTTCCAGGCAAGAGTACTGGAGTGGGGTGCCATTGTCTTCTCCGGACACACTCATTAGGAAGCCCTTATCTAGCTGTGCTTGCTCCTGGAAGCCTTGTTACATTAACAAGTACTTGGGGCCCAGATCTGGTGGCTCAGATGGTAAAGCGTCTGTCTACAATGCGGGAGACCTGGGTTCGATCCCTGTGTCGGGAAGATTCCCCTAGAGAAGGAAATGGCAATCCACTCTAGTACTATTGCCCGGAAAATCCCATGGACAGAGGAGCCTGGTAGGCTACAGTCCATGGGGTCACAAAGAATCAGACACAACTGAGCGACTTCACTTCCCTTGGAGTCCAGACCTTCCTTGTACTGGTTCTTCTTCACCCTTGAGCAAATCAGTGAACTTTTGTTCACTTTCAGTTTCATCATTTTCATATTATCTAAAGCACTGATAATAATGCCACCTGGGTTATTGTGAAGATCATATTGAAGAAAGTGCCAGGCAAAAACAAGATGCTCATATTGCTCTAGATCATTGACTCTAAGATGCTAGCGATTAGAAGATGCATCATTATTTTAAATACCACAAAGGAAGAAAAAAAAATCCTGTCAATTATACCATAGCACATCCCTTTCTTATCCTGTAAACTGTTTCTACACACTGAAAGAGATTTTGGGGAGGTTGCTTCAGGCAGTTTTTTTCTCCTGAGTCATTCTTGGACATATATAAAAAGGAAATGTATGTAAATACACATTAAGATATTTTAAAATTTCCTGACAGTCTTAGTGCATTGCTGCTGAGTCACTTGTGCAGGCATTTAGTGAGCTGTGTTTTTTCTGTACAATCTTGCCTCCGTGTCATCGTGTGCACTGGGGTTGTAGCATTTCTGAAAGAGGGCTTTGCATTGCTTTCTTTCAAGCCTCTGACCCCAGTTCTCTTTTATTTCCTAGGTGTGGGCTTATAAGGGGAGAGAGCATGAGAAACCCTATGCCCCTTCTTAGGAACTGTTCTTTCTGTTTAAACAAACTTCAGGTGGATGGTTAGCCTGAGAAATGGTTGTCAGGAGGGGCCCTCTTTGTGTGTTTGGTCAAATAGTTATAATGACATAAGGCAGGTCAACAGGAGGAAACCAAATTTAATTGCCTATTAAATTAGCAATTTAATAAGAAATCCACATAATGTGAGAGATTCCAGATAAAATGAGAGTTGGGTATAATGGGGTATATTTGTCCTCCTGGACCAAGGAGAAGCAGGTAGGGATCTGGGACTTCAAAGGGAAGGAAGGCAATTCACAGGAAGATGAAAAAGCGCCAATATTTGGAAAATGGATGTTTTCTGTGTCCTAAGGAGATAGTGGTATTGGAGAAGACTCTTGCGAGTCCCTTGGATTGCAAGGAGATCCAACTAGTCCATCCTAAAGGAGATCAGTTCTGGGATTTCTTTGGAGGGACTGATGCTAAAGCTGAAACTCCAGTACTTTGGCCACCTCATGCGAAGAGTTGACTCATTGGAAAAGACTCTGATGCTGGGAGGGATTGGGGGCAGGAGGAGAAGGGGCCAACAGAGGATGAGATGGCTGGATGGCATCACTGACTCGATGGACGCGAGTCTGAGTGAACTCTGGGAGATGGTGATGGACAGGGAGGCCTGGCGTGCTGCAATTCATGGGGTCGCAGAGAGTCAGACACGACTGAGCGACTGAACTGAACTGAACTGAAGGAGATAGTGGGACACAGAGAGGAGTTTTAACAAGCAGACTTTGCTAGGTTCCTCCATGTCTGCCATGCCCAGCTCATATTATACTGCCTTTATTCATGGTGATAGCTGCCTTCCTCAAACATCTTCTGTCTAAATCCTTTTCGGCAGTTAGAGTGACGGACAGAGTTTCATCCTGAGTGCTTTGGACTTTGTTGTTTTCATCTTGAAATAAGCCACATGCCAGAGTGGCACATCTAGGGGTGTCCTGCCCTGAACCCCACTGTGACCCTGGGGTGTTCCCACGAGAGGCTTCCCCTTGCCATGAATAAATGATAGAGATAACTGTGTGTGTTTCTGCATTTACCTATTCTTTTCTTCCTTCCTGTCTCTTTTCTGTTTTTCCTTTGAAGTTCTGAGGCCAAATCTGGCTCCAAAGAAGCACAAAGGAAGCCCGCAGCAAAGACCTCTCAGGCCTGTCCAGGAAGCCTGTCTGCACCCGCTGTGTGAGGCAGAATGGCGCCCCCTACAGGTGCACTCGCTTCATTGCTGCTGCTGGTGACCTTTACAGGTAGGAAACCGTTTCCTTGGAGACACCAGCCTCAGGCTTGAACTTCTCCGACTTAAGCAACTCAGATCAACCTGAGATGAAGGTGCTGTGTGTTTGCTTTCCGACAGACTTATTTCACCTATAAAAAGGAAGGCCTCAGGCATAAGTGGTTTCTGGAAACAGGCAGTTAACTTTTTTGTCAGTATTTTGGGGAAAAGAAAATCAGATTTCATATATACTAGGAAAACTTCATGTATTTATTTCAAAGAACCGCATAGTAGATCTTTTTTAGGAAGCAAATAACAGGCTTTTTTCTATCTTAAATCTTTATTTTCACATGGTCTGTTTACTTATTGTGGACACACCATGGCATAAAATCCTTGGTCAGCGTCAGCTCTGGTGATCCATGCCCCAGCTAGGCCAGCCAGACCCCTTTAAACTTACCGAAGACTGAGGATGGAGATATGGCAAGGGAAACTGATTTAATATCCAGGGTTTGTCACGATGTAGTAAAAACACGCTGAGGTTTACCTGGGAGTGACCCTCGTTAAAATGTGTCTTCTTAGGCCCCATCCAGACCTACTGAATCAGAACTCCTTCCTAGTGGGTGTGACTCAGGAGCCTGAAGCATCTAAATTTTAAAAAGCACAGTTACAGTTTTAGGTCATACAAGAGCCACTTGAAGAAATACTACAGTCAGGAAAGCTTTATCTTTGCCTGCATATTACTCTCCTCGTGACAAACGTCCATCTTATTAACCTCACCACTGCTTAGTATACAAGGCCACATGACCCTTTATCCCATGCTTGATGTACTCTGGAAAGTGCTGTCATTAATGCTTGAGCTCTTTTTTTTTCCTCTCAAATCCCTACCTTTTCACGGCTTTTTGTCATTTTCTTATGCGGTGTTTTTCATTTATTCAAAATTCCTGAGTTAACTGAGCCCCAGGAATGTTATTTCGGGCTTGTCTGTCTTTTCTCTCTATCCGCTTTACCTTTGACAAGATGCTAACCGTGATTTTGTTGATTTGTCAACACCCGTGGGGTACTTACTATGTTCATGGATTGGACTGGGGGCTTGTAGGGGAACAAAGCTATGAGTGTTCCCCTGTCTCTTCAAGAACTTTCTTGAGTGAGTCTAATAGATGGTTTAGTTGTTAGGATACCCACCTTCTCAAACTTCTTTTTTAATATTCAGATCCACTCTTGAAGTATGTTTATCTAGATAAACAGCCCATTCAGGTGATTTTTTTGCAGAACAAAATGATGATCTGCCTTAGAGGCTTATGGAGACCACCACCGCCAACCTGAGGGAAAACTGCTTTTAGGTTTTTGTTGAAGACTTCTGCCAAGCTTCTCAACCACATGTAACAATTTGCTTGTTCCAGGGTCACAGCCTTTCTCCTGTTTAATGGTTTCTTTGACACAGTTTTACACGTTGACTTTTAAGCTTCTGGTGTCCAAAGCCAGAAGTGAAACATGATAGTTCTTATGAATTATATTTTTCAAAAGGAGGTGACCCAACAGTTGTTCAAAGGAAATAAAATGTATCCTGTCATTTGTGTTTGAAAGAAATTTCTAGCTTGGATCTTCATTTAAAGGCTGCTTCATTTAAAGGTATGTAGTGATATCTTTACAAGCAAAGACAGTATTTTTGAGAGTAGGGCTGGGAGTTGTAGATTTATCTACCTATTTTATCCCCTTTATCATCTCTTGACCTTGATTATAAAGGTTATACACTGTTTTCTCATATGCAGCACAGAGTATTTTCTCCCTCTCCATATCTGATAAAAAATTAAGCTTTTCTTTAGAAAATAAAAGGCTAAAACTGTTAAAGTGATTTAAAAAATAGATTTGGTTTGAGAAAATATCATTTCAGTTGAAGTAAAGCAGTTTGCCTGCTTATTTACTGGGAAAGATACATATTTATAGCTAATTCTTATTGGATGAGACCAGTTAGACTTTCCTATTAAGTCAATATTTGGTACTGAATGATTCTTAAAAATTTATAATGGTGATGATGCGTATACAGGTGAAAAAAGAAATGATTCTCATTTTGATATGGACTATTTTTTAAAGGTCTGTGTTGGATTTGTTAGAGTGTTGCTTCTCATTCATGTTTTGTGTTTTTGGCTGGGAGACATGTTGGGTCTTAGCTCCCTGACCAGGGATCGAACTTGCACCCCTGCCAACGGACTGCCAGGGAAGTCCCAAACGACATGAATTCTTGTACTGTGTTTAACCATTTATCTTACCTCCAGTTAGAAGTCATCTCTAACTGTCATTGTGAAAAATGAAAGAGTTATTAAGAGAACGATCAGTGATGAGCACTCACTAGAAAGATCTTTTGCTCTTCGGAGTTCAGCAGAACTGCATTCCTGAAACTATATGTTATGAGGGACCTATCTGTTTTTATTTCCAATCTACCACAGACAGACTCTTTGGTAAAATATCAACAAGTTGTCTACTGAAAGAAAAACACTCAATGCAAGAGCTGTAGGTTTCAGTTTTATTCAGGGACCTTCCTGAGAACTATAGCCCAGGGAACAGCATCTCAGTAGCTCTGAGGGAACGGCTCTGAAAAACTGGGAGAAGAAGCCCATGTGTATGTTATTTGGGGCAAGAGAAGCACTTTCTTGGTACACCACTGCTGCTAGTCACAAGGAACAGGCATCTCTGCTGACGATTTTAGTGCTTTTCTATACGGAAAGATGCAAGAATCTGGGCTCATTAAAATTCTTCCTGAGACAGTGTCCAACTATCTAAGGGCCTGTTTTTCCAAAGCACAGAGTGCCTCATCTTGCTTTTCATCCTGAATTCCTTTCTGGGTACACTATCTGTCAGTGACTGCAGTGGGTAATGACTTCATACTTGTAAAACAGAATGATGGGCAACATTCTTTATTTTTTTTAATTAATTTTTATTGGAGTGTAGTTGATTTACAATGTTGTGTTAGTATCTGCTGTACAGCAGAGTGAATCAGTTATGCATATATCCCCTCTTTCTTTAGATTTTATTGCCACATAGGTCATTACAGAGTGTTGAGTAGAGTTCCCTGTGCCATACAGTAGGTTCTTAATAGTTATCTATTTTATATATGTTAGTTGTGTATATGTCAATCCCAGTCTCTCAGTGTATCCCTCCCTCTCTTCCCCCGCTTGGTAACTGTGTTTGCTTTCTACATCTATGATTCTGTTTTGTAGATAGGTTCATTTGTACCATTTTTTTAGATTCCAATATCTGCTTTGTTTTACAACATAAAAAAGGAGAAAAGTGATTTTGTCCTTGGGTGCCAGGGAGTGACAAATTGCTACCAAGTTTTCTAAAAGCCCCGGATTCTCTTACCATGCCGTGGGCTGGTCACAGAGTTTGTGGCCTGCCCCACTGTGTCTGCAGATCACACTTAGGTAGCACCACTCTTCTGCCTACTGATTTGCCAGTTGGCAACGTTTGTGGTTCATTATTTAGAATCGGCTTAAAGCTAGTTGTTCTAGATCTGTATTTAGGATGAGTTTTTCTCTCTTTTGATAATTCCCTGTCATCAGAATAAGCTGAGATGTTTAAAAATTCAGTTAACAGCAACAACAATATGACGTTGTTCCTAAAGTAAACCTTTATAACTGGATTTTGGGCGAGGAACAAAATGTTACAAACAGTGTAAAAGCAACACAGGCATAGAAAAGAACTCTTCTCTTCACTAAGTGGAATAGCACCATCTAAAGAGAGAAGATGGAAGGTTAGATGGACACATGGAAGAATATATGGATGGATGGGTTGGGGTGGAAGGGTGCGAGGACAGGTGTACAGATGGGGGTGTTGATGGGTGGGCTGTACGATAAGGCAGGGAACTTGCTGTAGGAGATGCTGGTGGTTTATTTGCTTGCCAGAAGTGACCTGCCTCGCTTCCTTATTGGTGGCTGGCGTGTTTGCAGGTTGTGCCTGGACGCAGTGCAGTGAGGGAAGGACGTATTCCAATGCCATCATCTCTCCTAACTTGGAAACTAGCAAAATCATGCCAGTGCCTCAGACCACCCCCTTGGGGGACTGCACATCCGCCTGCTGTGACCTGACCAGCTGCGACCTGGCGTGGTGGTTTGAGGGCCGCTGCTACCTGGTGAGCTGCCCGCACAAAGAGAGCTGCGAGCCCAAGAAGATGGGCTCCATCAGGTCTTACCTGACCTTTGTGCTCAGGCCTGCCCAGAGGCCCGTACCGCTGCTGGACTACGGGGAGGTGATGCTGAACAGGGGCGCCCCGTCGGGAATCTGGGGGGACTCACCTGAGGATATCAGAAAGGACCTACCCTTCCTAGGCAAAGATCGGGGCCTGGACATGTCTGAGTACTCAGATGACTACAGGGAGCTGGAGCAGAACCTCTTCCAGCCTGTCAGCAAGCAGGAGCCCGGGGGGAGTGCAGAGTACAGGGACTGGGGCTTGCTGCCCGGAGGTGAGGGAGGTTTCAACTCCTCTGCTGGAGACAGCCTCGCAGCACCAGCGGAGAAGCAGCTGGAGGACCCAGAGCTCCATAAGCCAAATGAGTCAGCATGGACCCCGGCCCCGAAACCCTCTCCAGACAGGTTGTTGCTTCCTTTGGTCACTGCCCCACCTCCAGGAGAAGAACTGGAGAGAGAGACTTCTCAGCTCCACCAGCAAGCTGACAACAGCTCTGGGAAAGAGGTGGGTGTGGCTGGTGTGTGTGTGATGGGAGGGGCTGAGATCACTTTGGAGCCAGGCTCAGTGGTGCCGATACAGGAGGCGCCTCCTTGGATCAGGGAACATCCCCTGGAGAAGGAAATGGCCACTCACTCCAGTACTCTTGCCCGGAAAATGCCCTGGACAGAGGAGCCTGACAAGCTACAGTCCATGGGGTCACCAAGAGTTGGGCACGACTCAGCAACTAAACAACACAGTCTCATTAGGTGGAAGACACAAAAAGTTTCCTCTTAAGGGCACCTATTAAGGTATTGGCAAGAAAGATGGCTCTCAGAACCTTCCAGACCTAACATCTTGTTCCTCTGTTGGGCTCTCATGACCAGAGTGTTTAAAAGAGCAAATAGTTCTTTTGCCTTCACAAGTCAGCCACCTAGTGATGATTTAGATGCCTCTGCTGGTATCTAAGATGAATGAGGGTTTTTTAGAAGTTTTGAAGCCAGCCCATGTAATGCAGCAAGTATAGACAGAGGCTTTGCAGATCTCTTGTGGTAGGTTTTGTAGGAGCAGAAAAAATTTTTTCTTCTAAGTTTTTTTTTTCTTTCTTTCTCCTGGTTAACAGGAGAAACAATAAATCTGTGAAGAATGGATAAGCCAAAGAGGTTTAGGCTTAGGGTAGTAAATTGGTGACAAAATATCTGTTAAAGATAAGTATCTGTTTAGCTGAAGCATATTAACATTATTAAGAGTTTGAACAAATATATACGCATTCAAATCAGGCAGCATCCATTATAGCAGATAGAAAGGAGTTCCGAATAGCTGTACAAAATGAAAGACATTTTTAGGCAGAAGGGAGTTGGAAACAAGGAAATTATACAAGGCAGGCAAGTGGGTTGATTATTGCGAGGTTACTTTCCTTTAAGGGGCAGTGGGAGTTTATCAAGCAGATTACCTTAAGATTATTCCTGATTGACTGGTTTAAGCTTCCATTTCTGAGAGAGCTGAAACTGTAAATCTTGCTTTAGGAGCTTGGCATAAGTGACTCTATCTGGGGCCTGTTGTTTTAACACAAGTATGTTTATTCAGCCTTCTCAGCCCTAAATTTCTTCTCTCTGGTGAAAAGGTTATCTTCTATCCTCCTGGTACAATGCTTGATTTTCCGCTAAAATATAAATTTCCCCCTACAGTCACAGTTAAAATTTTTTGAGCTGCTTTAAGTTGTAGATAGTCCTTCAAAGGAAAGGTCCCTTTCCCATGGAGATTTGCCTCTTGCTTTCGGGACGACAGAGGACGGTCAGAGTGTTCTTTTTACACCGACAGTTTTCCAAGTACCTTTAATTCAAAATAATCAGTTTGCCAGAGTGTCTTATTTGGGGATGATGTATTCTCAACCCCCTGCAGTTTCTTCAAGGCCCAACAGGTTCTGAGGTTGCTAGAAACTCACTAGTGACATGAATCAGTTGGATCGGGGGAGCGAGGTACTAAGGAGAGGACATAAACTATATGGAACTTTCCATGAAAAACACAGGTGAAAAGAATGGGAACCTTTGGGAGAGAAGATGTACCGGGGCAGAGAGAAGGTTCAAGGGCTAAGAGCAGAAGCTCAGGGAGGCAGACATGGAGGCTGCCCTGTAGGGAGAACAGTTGAGAGTCCAGAGGGTGCTCGCTTGGGAAAGACCAGGACTTGGTGAGATGCGGTGAGCGAGTTGATCAGGGGAAGCCAAATGCAGCTGGCAGTACAGTGACTGGAGGACAGGTAATGGGGGAATTTAGTGTATTTCAAGGTACAAGAGAGCACATCAGAAGATAAAGGAACATAAACCAATTAAGACTTCTTTTTTTTTTAAAAAGAAGAATGTTATTTAAGATATCAGTGCTTAGGTTAGAGTAGGTAAGGAAAGCTGGATTGAACTGACCGTGTATTATAATCTCAACCATTAAAAATTGCTAAACAGCCTTTTAAGTAGTGATATTATCAGAAGTGGGGTTTTTTTCCCCCCCTGCTTTGGTATATGTTTCTTTTCAAAGTTTCCGTATTTTTCTGTCCTTGTAATTGTCTTAAACACTTTAAGACTTTCCATTAAAATATAATTATCACAGGTTAACCATGTTCTTTTCCCCCACCACTAAGTATTAACACATTTCACCTTTTACGTGGCTAAGGGAACTGCAAAAGTGAGTCCCTTTTCAGTAAATACCAGTGCCCTCTTCTCCAGTTGATGTTTGAATTACAGCTTTTCTTTCTGTGGGTTTTGCACTCCAGTTTCCCCCTGGGGTCCCCTGTCTTATTAGCCTGAGTTTTACTGACCTGCTCTATTCAACCTTGTTTCCCCTCTATCAACTTATCCTTGTAATTGATCGCTTAGGTCCTAATGCCATCCCACGATCCTCCTCCAGCCAGCCTGGAGGTCAGCCCCACCACTGTGGAGAACAGACTGGTTCTCGCAGTCACCCCGTGGAGCACAGAGCGTAGCATTCCAACCCTTCCCATCAGCACCGTCCCACCTGAGCAGCTGAGATCTGCTCCCACTGCTCCCAGGACAGGTAAGTTAAAAAATACACCTGGAAGAAATGTGCTGAACACATGCTGTATTCATACTATATGCTATATTCGTATACTATGAATACTATATTCATAGTAGCGACAACTTTTAAAGTTTTCTCATTCCCTCTGGGCACATTGTTGAGCATCTGTTGTTTGCCAGAAATAGTGCTAGGCGCTGGGAATTTTAAAAAATGAATAGATATTGTCTTTTCCCTCCATGAGTCTATGATCTAGAGGACCAGATAAATAGATGGTTTGATACATATGGCAAACAGTATGGCAATACAGGATCTCATACAATATGCTGTGAGAGACTGCTATGGGAGCAGAGAGGACGCTGAGGTATATAAACACCTGGAACTGAAAATTAGCTGAGTAGTTGGGCTGAAGATAAAGAGCTAGATGTCACTGGTGGAGAGGTGATCGTTGAAGGCTGTCCAGGGAGAGTGGGGAGGTGAACTAGGGAGAGGCCTGAGGGGTAGAACACTGGGCTTGTCATTGTATTAGGAGCTGGGGGGGCAGGAGGAGCCTGCGGAGCTGGCCAGGTGGTCATGGTTGAAAGGTAGGAGCGAGCGAGCAGAGGTGGACTGACGGAAGGAGAAAGGAGCGGGCTCCACATTGGAAGCCGAGTGATGAGGGGGCTGTGTGTTATAGGGTGACTGAAAAGCTCCCGTTAGATTTGATACTCAAGAAGTTACTAGAGACTTTTGCCGTGTTTCCTGAGCCTTTCTGTGGGTGGTATCCTTCCAGGATTACCCTGTCTTCTTTTGGGCTTCCCTGGTAGCTCAGTTGGTAAAGAACCTGTCTGCAATGCAGGAGACCCTGGTTCAATTCCTGGGTCAGGAAGATGTGCTGGAAAAGGGATAGGCTACCCACTGCAGTATTCTTGGGCTTCCCTGGTGGCTCAGCTGGTACAGAATCTGCCTGCAATGTGGGAGACCTGGGTTCGATCCTTGGGTTGGGAAGATCCCCTGGAGAAGGGAACAGCTACCCATTCTGTATTGTGGCCTGGAGAATTCCATGGACTGTATAGGGGTTGCAGAGTCAGACATGACTCAGCTATTGTCACTTTCACTCTCTTCTTTGGTTATTTACTTTGATCCTGAGCTTCAGTAGAGAGAAGGACAACGCTGGAGGAAATGCTGGATAGTACTATAATGAAAAGGAAACTGGCCTGGGAATTAGCATCCTTGGGTTCTAATAGCATCTATTGCCTAGAGAGCTTAGAGGATGAAATGAATTGATCATTTTAAAGACCTTGGCAGTGTTCAATCTGGTAAACAAGCGACTGTTGAAATGAATACATTTAAATTAGTTAAATATCTGTTGCTAGTGATCCACATAACCTTGGGCAACTCATATTGCCTTTCTAGGGCTCAATTTCTAAAGTGAGGGGTTGAAACCAGTGTCCTTTCTTAGTTCACAATTGCTGATCTTTCTTACAAAGAGTCAGTGACAGGGAAGAGGAGCCAGAGAGGGCAGCAAACCCACTATAGCTGGTCTAGGAAGGCACTCAAGGGACTGAATACAGACCAGGAGGGGAAAAGTGGATTTAAATGAGCCACGTGTCCCTCTAACGTCTCCAAGTAGCTGGGACCTCTGGAGAGCACTCAGCTTTTTTTTTGGCTTTGCTTTTCTCTGTGTGATATCTTGACCTATCTCAATTGTTTTAGAAGTGAGGCTGATGTCCTGTTGAGTCTGGCCAATTGAATGTATCAATGTAATCTTGGCTATAGAGCAAGGAACCATTGTTCTGAATGCTGATTTAGTGAGAGTGGATGTTCCTACTGTTTGAGTTAAAATAGCCTTTTTACCATTGAGGTTACCTAAATTTATTTTCTCCTGGAAATGTTCCAAGAGCAAGGCCATTGCAGCAGTGCATGAGGTTACTATCAACTGAGTGGTGTATAAATAATGATTCAGAAACACTTATGATTATACTCCATCTTTTTATGACTAAAAATAGCACCTACTAGAGAGTCAAACAAAGCTGGTAGCAAGAGGAAAAAATAGCCCTGATCCGCAGTATCCCACTTGTTTCTCACAACTCATGTCACTGACACCTTGCTCAGTCAACCTGAAGCATTATTTTCCCCACAGTGCCTACTCACATAGACAGTTTTAAATTGATGTTAAATCTACCCTGCAGCCTAATATGGGGTACAGTTCTGTTACTAGTCAGAGGGGAAAAAGTATCTTCGATAAAGTCAGATGAAGAGCTATTACAGAAGTGTGTTATTTTATTTCATGGATACTAAAAAAATCTATTATAGGACAGTAATGTAGCATCATTAAAGTATATGATGAAATAGACAATTTTGAATTAACTTTCAGTGAAACAGCTCATGGTGTCTGCTGGCGAGAACCTAGTCATCACTTCACCAGCAGATGAAGTTGAACTGAAGGCTTCTGTTGTGCCAGCGCCAGCTGCAGGTGAGAGTTTGACTTTTCCTCTGGGACCAGTGCGCTTCCCTGGTGGCCCAGACTGTAGTGTGGAGAGAGCCGGGTTCGATGCCTGGGTCGGGAAGATCCCCTGGAGAAGGAAACGGCAACCCACTCCAGTATTCTTGCCTGGAAAAATCCCATGGATGGAGGAGCCTGGCAGGCTACAGTCCATAGGTTCGCAAAGAGTCGGACACGACTGAGAAACTTCACTTTTCTTTCTTTCTGGGACAGTGGGCCTCCCTGGTGGCTCAGAAAATAAAAAAAAAGAAATCTGCCTACTATGCAGGAGACACAGGTTCCATCCCTTGGTCTGGAAGATCCCCCGGAGAAAGGAATGGCTACCTACTTCAGTATTCTTGCCTGGAGAATTCCATGGACAGAGGAGTCTGACAGGCTGCAGTCCACGGGGTCGCAGAGTCGGAGACGACTGAGCAACTAACACCCTGGGATCAGTAGGGGCCCGTTAGCTGGTGTGTCCTTAAGGAGTCTTTACTGGGTTTTTACAGCTTGGATTCCTTTTCACAACCTGGAAATGTCACTCTTGAGGCTTTGATGATCGTAAGCTTTAAAGTTTGTTGAAATAGTTTAAAATGGAGTCAGAGGATAGGAATTAAATCCAGTACATTTCCTTTAATTGATCAGAATAAAAAGTCCTGCATTTTCTTTTTTTTTTTAAGTCGAGAATTATGTCTTTTAAAAAATACTTATCTATTTATTTGGCTGCATTGGGTCTGAGTTTCAGTACACAGGATCTTTGTTGGGGTGCATGAACTCTTCAGCTAATGCTCATGGACTCCAGAATGTGCAGGCTCAGTTGCTGCAGTGCTTGGGCTTAGTTTCTCTGCAGCATGTGGGACCTTAGTTCACTGACCAGGGATTGAACCCACGTCCCCTGCATTGCAAGGCAGATTCTTAATTACTGGATCACCAGTGAAGTCTTACATTTCCAATGATGCAAAACAGAGTGGTAATCTTAGAGCAGGAGAGGTTTCCATATGCTTGCTTCTTACTTGTAATAAGAGGGCTTCCCAGGTGGCGCTAATGGTTAAGAACCCACCTCCCAGTTCAAGAGACTCAGTCCCTGAGTTAGGAAGATCTCCTGGAGAAGGGAGTGGCACCCCATTCCAGTGTTCTTGCCTGAAGAATCCCATGGACAGAGAAGCCTGGCAGGCTACAGTCCATAGAGTTGGGCATGACTGAAGCGACTTAGTACGCACAGCCCGCCGAACCGGGAGTGATTCTCCTGTCAGCTGAGGGAGGTCACATGTGCACACAGGTTTGTTTGCAGACACTGTAGTGATGACAGCTGTTCAAAAACGTGTTGTTTAAAATGCTCTTTCTTCTGCTGGTCCAGCACTCTGCTGTTCAGCAAACGTTTGACCTTGTAACCTGTCAGATACATTCTTTCTCAAAATATACTCATTCCTCTGGTGTCTACATTCTTTCTCAAAATATACTCATTCCTCTGGTGTCTGAATATTTCTCATTCAGGTTAGTTCCTTTATTCGTTTCTCCCTGTCACACCTGGATCAAAATTTAGGCAACAATGATAATACTTGGCGTTTTTCATTTATTCCTTTCAGCTGAAGTACATCATGCCTTAATGACTAGTATCACAAAGTAGAAGATAGGTTTGTCTTAACATATAGAGGTTTAATCTGTTCTTACGTCCTTTTATGCAAACCCCTACAACAGATGAATTAAAATCTTGCTTTTATTAAAAGGAGAAAAATAAAGGAGAAAAAAATCCATAGCACAGTGGATTATATTATGTTAAAATTTATATTGTATAGGCAGGTGTAGCAGTCCGGAAGGAAAGTCATCAAGTGCAAACAATGAAATTGGGGCCCTTAAAAAAAAAAAACAACTTTCTATATTTTCTCAATTTTTATAATTTATGTGTTCTTATAATAAAGAAATTTTACATTCAAAAGATACATAAACCTTATTATTCCTTATTTGGATGATAGTTGAAAGTTGGGTTCAACATGCCTAATTTCTGCTAATAGATTGAAGACTGTCACTTTCTTTCCTCTGCCCAGATTATAGTGACTTCTAAGAATTTATAACTACCCATACTTCTCTTTGGCTCTCAGAAACAACTTACAGCTATGAATGGAGTTTAATAAGCCACCCTGAAGACTACCAAGGAGAAATAAAACAGACACACACGCAGGCTCTTAATGTCTCTCAAGTAAGTAACTGGTGACTGGTTGTAATTGACAGCGTACCTAAAAATTCAGGTGTCACCCTCTTAGCTGTTGAACCCAGAAGTCTCTGTTATGGTTAAGATTAAAAGAAGAGCTGTGGACAGAGGAGCCTGGCGGGCTACAGTCCTGGGGCCGCGGAGAGTTGGACGTAACTGAGCACACACATTAATGAATTATATTTCAAGCATGTAGGTAGACAGGCAGATATGAATAAAGGGGCTTTCAGGAACTTTTTCTTCATTTGACTTACTTGGCATGTCAGTCTGGGGAAGAAGGCTGATTGCCCAGGATGATATGGGTCTCTTTAGTGAGGTTAAAGCCTGTGTTCCAACCCTTGCCCTTTTGCAGTGTCAGAGACACTCTGGTCATCTCTGATTCTTAGGCACATTTCTAGGATTGCCACATTCCAGTCCACAAATGGTTTGACTACCAAATATTGCTCCAAGATGTAAGCCATCACGGGAGGAAACATGTCCTTGTTCTAGAGGGCCATAGACGATTATATTGTCTTCATTTCTGAGACCGCACAGCTGCTGGTACAACACAAGCTAGCATCACCATCCACTTGTCACTGAGCGCTGCTTCTCAAAGACTGGCACTTGGACCACAGACAGCTGACCCACCAGCTTGGTAAAAATGCAGGATTCCCATACATACAACTTTGGGAATGGCCGCCCTTGGCTGGTCCATCTCACGAATGCCTCTGTAAGGCCTGTGAACGTCTGGAATGAAGCTGAAGTCCTTCCCAGGCGATGGTCAGTGTTCTAGAGCACAGACTTCAGACGTGGCAGTGTGTCCCTAGGTCCCAAGCCGCCGCTCTGTGCTGACTTCAGGAGACCAGCTTCTGGAATATTTAAGGATCTTTCAGGCAGTGGACCCATCCTGTTGTTTGCACATTTGCTGGTGTAACTTTTCTTTATCTTGCAGTTGTCAGTAGGACATTATGCCTTCAAAGTAGCGGTTTCTGGTGAAAATGCCTTTGGAGAGGGATTTGTAAATGTCACCGTGAAGCCAGGTAAGCTCGTGGAAGAGAATAGCCTCCTGTGGTACAGGTTTCCCTCGCCTTTTGGTGCCTGAACTACATGGTAATATATTATTTAGTTTTACATTGGACACCATTGTAGAGACCATGCAAAGATGACATTTTTTTTTTCCTTTCTGCTTTCTTAATATAGTTCTTAGTACTCACTTGACACTGCAGGGTTGCAAGCTTATTACTTTCTCTTCTTAAGTGTCTTCTCTTCTTAAGTGTCACTAAGTCTTGTCCGACTCTTTGTGACCCCATGGACTGTAGCCCACCAGGCTTCTCTCTCCATGGGATTTTCCAGGCAAGAATACTGGAGTGGATTGCTATTCCCATCTCCAGGGGGTCTTCCCCACCCAGGGATCGAATCTGGGTCTCCTGCATTGCAGGCAGATTCTTTACCGCCACCAGGGAAGCCTCAAGTCAATGGCAAATTGTCTGTGCCTTAGCCCCCTCCATCTGACATTCTTCTACCTTGGTTCCCTGTGACTCAGCTTGACCTTAGGTGAAAGAGCTTTTCAAATACATTTAACTGAGCACCTCAGGGGTCAAGGAAAATGCATGTTACGGTCTTTCAAGCGCTGTGGTCTTTTCAGGCCACCACAAGCCCATAGGTCAGTGCGGTTGTGTGAGTTAGAAACAGTGGCCCTTTGTCAGGGGGGGCACGGCTCTGGCTCTGTGCATGGAGCGTGGTGTGGTCTTGAACCTTCTCCATCCCCTCTACTGGACATAAGGGCAGTGGACCAACTGGGTGCCCCCGCTCCAGCCTCTACCTCAAGGGTGATGAGGGAGCCTTCAGTCAAAGATTGAAGATCCAGTCAATCATTGGAGCTGGAACCATACTCCAGGCTTCTCTTCTGCAGTTGCTGCTCAAACTCTTGTCACCAACGCCTTGGTTGTTATTACACGTGTTCGTTGAGCCTGGGGTTTTTGTACAAAAATCTAAACCTGCAGTCATGCTCCTAAAATGAATGGAAACATCCCAAAACATTAACAAGCACTCTGCACACTCAAGGCCTGTAGTATAAACACCGTCTGGACAGGATATTGATGACCAGTGTGTTTGAAAGTCAGATGGTTTATTTTGGGGGTGGTGTGTACGGAACACCACATGACTCAGTCTGCGTCATTTTTTTCTGTCTCGCAGCCGGAAGAGTCAACCTGCCTCCCACGGCAATCGCTTCTCCCGAGAGACAGGAGCTCTCCCTGCCAGTGACGGTGGCTCTCATCGACGGCAGCCGTGGGTACCCTGCCTCATGTCGGGGGTTTGGCCCCACGAACCATGATTATGTAATGGGAGCTCTCTGCTGAAGCTGAGAGGACTTAATAGACGGGCATCTATCTGTATATTCAAGTCCTTCAGCTCCTTTAGCACAACGTCTCTGCCTTGGGCTGAATTTCCCTTTAGTTCTGTCTCATTTGTCTATGAGAAAAGTCCTTTAGGGCCTAGCTATTGCATCAGAATTAAAGCAATTAGGAAAGACTCTCCTTTCGATGCAGTCTATGTGATGAGCCTTTGGAAAGTCACTTTTAACAGATGGTAGAAGGGATGTCTTTAGTGAGGGCAGGTAGAGTTCTGTTCATTTAATTCAGAGTTCATTCCTTCAATTAGTCTACGTGGAAAGGGCCCCAGTGTAACTTTGTGGGTCCAGGCAAATGAGAATAGATGGGAACATATCCTGTGTTGGACACTATATTCAAAATATGTTCAGCTGTATCAGTGCCACTGGTATTTGCATTTATGTCTGTCAAATGAAATCCAGTGAGTGAAGAATACTTGCCTTGGTTCCTAGGAGAAGAGTACCTGTCAGTCACTAGTGCTGCTCCAAGTCTGCACAGATACAGAAATATATACAAATCACATTGACACAGTCTTTTGCATCTGTTCCAATAGAAATGTCTATATCGCCCCCTTAGCAACATGAAAATAAAGCACATTTTAAATGAAAATATTTATAAGGGAATGTATTCTGTCTTGATTCCTCTAATTTGGTGTAGCTTGGTTACAGGAAACTGTTCAGGATTATTAATCTGTCACATGGAAGTTTCTTTCCTTAAATGAATGAGATGAAACTGGCTCCCTTCTAGGTCTAAATTACTGTTATTCTGCATAGTACATTTTGTTTACTCTCTTTTGAAGTAGAGGTGGGAGGTTTTCATGTAGGGTACAGTCTTTCTCTGGATTTACACTTAATGATTAGGGTGGTAAAAGGTGTTTTGTAATTATATAGAAGCACCTCTCAATTCTTTATGAATCTGTCAGTCATATACTTACTTAAATTATCAGTAAGATATCATGTGCTGTAGTTAAAGTGAGTGAAAAAAAAAAAAAGCAATAGTGCCTGTCACTGTGCCATTTAAATTCACAACTGAGTGGAAACACCCTGCCTCAAATCTGGTGGAAATCTGGGAGAAAAATTATGATGATAATTTAGGGAGAAGAAGAAATCTTCCTTTAACACATATTATATGGCCATTGAAATCTTTGCAATTAAATAATTTCAAATAAATACAAATTTAAACACCCAATGATATTAATCATGAAATTGATGTTTTAATATCCTTGTATTTAATTTTAGTTTTCATTTATTTTTCAATCTTTCTAGAAAGTACAGATGATACTAAAATCGTGAGTTATCACTGGGAAGAAGTTAATGGGCCCTCCCGAGAAGAGAAGACCTCGGCTGATTCCGCCGTCTTACATCTGTCTAACCTTGTTCCGGGGAACTATACTTTCAGGCAAGTGGGCTCAGTTTCCAGCACTGATCATTTGACTCTTTCCTTAAATTGATGCATCTTTTCATTTTCATCAGGAGACACGGCAGATTTGGTTTTGTCGGAGGTTTTGGTTGGCAACCACTTTGTACTCTGATCAGTAATATAAGCTACAAGTGTCTATGTATGGGAAACCTTTGGATTTGGTTGTCAGTAACAGTATGCGATGGCACCTATTTTGCTGTGTTGAGAAACATAAAAGAAAGTTTCTATCTTCTGAGTCAGTGTGAGGCAGAGTTATGTGATTTATCTATATATCTTTTTGTAACTTTTTAAGGTATAGCTAAAGTATAATGAACTGTACATATTTAAGATATAAAATTTGATGAGTTTTGACATATGTATATACCTGTTGTACCATTGTCAGAATCAAGATAATAAACATTTCCATCATCCGCAGAGTTTTCTCATAGCCCTTGGCAATCCCTTCCTCCCTCCATCCCTGTCTCTGGGCAACCACTGGCTTGCTCTCTGTCACTTTAAATTATCCCAAACTTTCTAGAATTTCATATAAGTGGAATTGTACAGTCTGTGCTCCTTTTTGCTTAGTTTCTTTCACTCAGCAAATGATTTTGATATTCATCTGTGCTGTTGTCTGTATCAATGGCATGTTCTATTTAATTGCTGAGTACTATTCCAATGTATGGATATACTACAGTTTGCTTATCCTTTCACCTAGTATGGACTCTGGGGTTTTTAGTTTTGAACTATTATAAATAAAGCTGCCATGAACATTTGCATACAAGTCTTTTGTGGGCATATATTTTCATTTTTCTGGGGTAAATACCCACGAATGGAAGAATTAGGTTTTGTGTGGAGTTTGTTCAACATTTTAAGAAATTTCCAAGCTCTTTCCCAAAAAGTGGGTATATTATTTTACATTCCCACTCATAGTATATGAAGTTTTCAACCTCCACATCCTTACCAACACTTGATGTAATCATTCTTTTAAATTTTATCTACTTTGATGGATGGTGATATCTCATTATGGTTTTAATTTGCATTTTCCTGATAACTAATGATATTAAGCATATTGTAGTGTTTGTTGGCCATTCTCGTAACTTCATTTGTGAAGTTCCATTCAGACCTTTTTCCTATTTTAAAAATTACATTGTCTTATTTAGTTGTAAAATTTTTATACATTCTGAAACAAGTTCTTTATGTTATATATATGTTATTGATAGTTGGCATGAAATTTTGTTCTCTTAACAGTACCTTTTAAAGGGCAAAGGTTTTAAATTTTGATTGTCTAAATCTATCAGTTTTTTTGTTTCATGCTTTTTGTGTTCTATCTAGGTAGCTGTTGTTTATTCCCCAAACTGCAAAGATCCTGGTTTCTTTCTTTAAGTTTTTGTATTTCTGGGTTTTATATTAAATCTGTGATCTATTTTTGAGTTACTTTTATATACTGCGTGAGATTTTTGAATGTTAAGTCAACCTTACATTCATGGAGTAAGCCCTATTTTATCATGATATTCTTTTTATATAGCATGGGCTTCAAGTTGATAATATTTTTATAAATATTTTTATGTCTGTCCCCATGAGAGATTTGGTTTATGCTTTCTTCTGTCTTTCCCTCTGCATTTGTCTTTGTTAAGGTTTGGTGTGAGGATTATACTGGCCCAATAAAACAAATTCATCTCCTTTATTTTCTGAATTATTTATGAATAACTGGTGGCATTTTTTTTCTTGAATGTTTGATAGAATTAACCAGTAAGATCGTCTGGGCCTGGAATTTTCTTTTGGGGAAAGTTTTGATAATAAATTTGATCTCTTTAATAGATGTAAGGCTATTTAGATGTTCTGTTTTTTACTTTTTCTTTTTTAAGTTTTATATTGGAATATAGTTGATTAATAATGATGTGTATCTTTTTTTTTCTTGGGTCAGTTTTTTTAAATTGTATTTTTCAACAACTTTGTGCATTCCTACTAAATCATCATACTTTTTGGAATCAAGTTTCTCATAGAAAAAAAAGAAAGTGAAGTCGCTCAGTTGTGTCCAACTCTTTGCAACCCCATGGACACCAGACTCCTCTGTCCAGGGGATTTTCTAGGCAAGAATACTGGAGTGGGTTGCCATTTCCTTCTCCAGGGAACTTCCCGACCCAGGGATCAAACCCAGGTCTCCCATATTGTAGACAGATGCTTTCCGTCTGAGCCACCACTTGATCTTAGCCAAAAGGCCAAGTTGCTAATAATATCTTCGTATTATCCTTTCAAGNAACAGTTGACTCATTGGAAAAGACTCTGATGCTGGGAGGGATTGGGTGCAGGAGGAGAAGGGGACGACAGAGAATGAGATGGCTGGATGGCATCACAGACTCAATGGATGTGAGTCTGAGTGAACTCTGGGAGATGGTGATGAACAGGGAGGCCTGGCGTGCTGCGATTCATGGGGTCGCAAAGAGTCGGACATGCCTGAGTGACAGAACTGAACTGAAGAGCTTTCCAGAAAAAAAAACAACTTCGCTCTATTGAGTCAAAGTAGGGGAAAGCCTGTTTTTAAGGTCTTAAAAGAATGTATTTCAAATTTCAACAACTCCACTTGTGATAACACACTTGATTTTCTATTATTAAAAGTTTTTTTCCTTTAAAAGAAAACCATGAACAAAAATTTATCTATAGATAATGATAGGATCTGTGAAAGTAAATACATTATGATAGGACTTAAATTTAAAAATCCTTTCCAGGATGCAATAAACTTTAAGCATAGGCAACAACTGGGAATATTTCCAACAACACAGGAGCAAAAATAACCAGAGGGGTATTAACCTGGAGGCAACAAGGTTAAACTACTGTATACTCAAACTGGAAAAAAAAAAGCCTTATTGAAAAGTTTTGTCGTCCCAGCATTTAAAATATTTATTTTACATCAAGGACCTACTGTATTGGGCTTCCCTGGTGGCTCAGATGATAAAGAATCTGCCTGCAATGTAGGAGACCCAGGTTCAATCCCTGGGTCAGGAAGATCCCCTGGAGAGGGCAAGGCAACCCACTCAGTACTCTTGCTGGGAGAATTCCATGGCAGGATATAGTCCAAGGGTAAACTACTGTATACTCAACTGAAAAAAAAAAAGCCTTATTGAAAAGTGTTGTTGTCCTAGCATTTAAAAAAGTTATTTTACATCAAGGACCTGCTGTAAAGTGCAGGTGTTGAACTCTAATCAATATCTTGTAATACACTATAATGGAGAAGAATCTGAAAAAGAATATGTGTAACTGGTTCACTTTGCTAGATACCTGAAACATTGTAAATCAACTGTACATCAATAAAAATTAAAAAGGAAGAATACATGCACAAAAAGAAAAATTCAAGAGATGATAATATATGGGGGAAAATAACAAAAAATTATTTTTGATCATGATTGATTTCCTGTGGTTAAAAAAACTCAAATTCCGATAAAGCGGAAACACACCTTGACCTCGGCCAAGTCCCTTTATATGAGATAATTACTGTGATGAGTTTAACCTGTGTGTGTCCAGAATCTTTTCTCTGTGTTTGTATGTGTGTAAAGTACATATCTTAGTGTCTACCACACTGTAGCCATTGTTGAACAGTTTTGATTCATATTATATCTTTGATATCTTTCCACTTTTTAATGTGTACTTCAGTTTTTTAAACGTCTTTCTATGCAGCTAGCATCCCATAGTGTATCATGGTGGGCTTGACTGTTTCTCTTTTGATGATCGTCTGGATTGTTCCCTTTTCTTTTTTTTTCTATAGGCAATATGTTAGCATCCATGGGCGAGTCTCCATTATTACACACGTGGGCTTTTCTTTAGGGTAGATACTCAGTAGAAAGACTGGGTTGAAGAGTGTGTAGTTTTAACATTTGAATGGATGCCGCCATACTGACTTCCAAAAAGATTATATTAATTTATATTCTTTAAACAGGGTCTGAGGATATACTGTGGACTTTAGATCCCATTTTCCTGGGACATGTGTATATTTTTTAAAAGCAGGCTCTCCACATTTAGTAAAATCACTAGTTTTTCATTCTGTCATGCTGATGACTTGTGCTTCTTTAACATTTTTTTTTCTTTTTCATTTTCGTATTTGCTATGACTTAGGGAGTAAAGACACCACAACTTCATGTGTCTGCAATGGAGGAAGGAGATTATACGTTTCAGCTGATGGTGACAGATTCTTCGAAGCAACAGTCCACGGCTGTGGTCACCGTGACTGTCCAGCCTGGTAGGTGAAAGAGGAAAGGAATTTAGCCCCAGAGATTAAAACAGAAATGACATCTGGGCTTCTGGGCTTTCAGCTCAGTCAAATTTGGTGGAAATTCTCTTAAGTCTTTGAACTGTCAAGAAATTGGGGCTGCAGGAGCTAAATCTTAATATAAAGCCAGTTTTCTTTTGTGGTTCTGAATTATGTCCTGACGGAGTCCCTAAACTATAGCACAAGGGACAAATGAGAGCCATCTGTAGAGTCACTTTGGGCTCTGATGCCATGTCCCACTCTGCGGCAAAGCTCAAGGGCATTATTGAAGAGGCTAGTAGTTATGTGTGGCTTGATACGCAGAAGACTTGTGGCCAGACTTTGGCAATTGACTAGAGTTCCACTCCATGACTTTTGAGGTCTCTTCAAGAAAGCAGAGATGTACATATTACAGAAGAGTATTTCTTGCTATCTGTCATCCCAGTCTAAACTTGTAACATTTAATTCCTGGGTCAGCTAAGAGACTACGTGTATCCCCCCAGGCTTCCCAAAGGACAGAGCACGCTCTAGTAGCCACCTGATCTGAATATGAGTAATTGGCTTACATCAAGAAATCAGAGGATGGCAGACTTCATGCAAAGAGATGTTACTTCTTCACACCATTTCTGTAATTCTAGAAAACAACAGGCCTCCGGTGGCTGTGGCCGGCCCGGATAAGGAGCTGATCCTCCCAGTGGAAAGCACCACCCTGGATGGGAGCAGGAGCAGCGATGACCACGGCATTGTCTTCTACCGCTGGGAGCGTGTCAGGTAGCCTGCCTGTCTCATCACCGAGTGCTGGGCTCACACCCTGGCTCAGTGCTAATACTCCGTTCTCTGGAGGATCCAGATTAAGCAATCAGCTTGAGATTATTGAGGAGTCAGGATTTAAGCTTGTTTCTAGAAGTGGAGGGGCACCTTCGTTTAAATTCTCCATCAGGTGTGGGTGGACAAGATGGGCATTTCTTGACAATGGAGGGTCAGGTGGACAGGGCAGTCTTGGGGTGAGGTGAGCTTCATGACAGAGGAGGTGCAGGGGAACCTGGCTGGGGGGTCCTCATGAGAGCACCCCACACCTACATACTCTCAAACCACCTGCAGTGACTATAGACAGCAGAAGTGTGGAGTTCAAGGGGATTCCTGTATCCTCAGACATTTTTTTTTTGTACTTTACATGCTTAATCTTGTGGAATGCTAGATCAGTTCTTAAGAGGTAAATACTATTATTCCCATTTTAAAGGTAAAGCAACTGAGGCTTGCAGAGATAAGTGAGATCACAGGGCTTACAGTTGTCCAGACAGAACAAGATCCTGGAGTCAACCTGGGTCTTCCTGACTATAGAGTCCAGTCTTCACAACTCTGCTGTAATTCCCCTCTTAAATCAGTTACCTGGCTTGATCCCCCCTCTTCCATATTCTCCTGAAAGATAGCTGAGGATTTCAGCAGATTTTATTTAAAGAAGAAATATCAGAGGGAATTCCCTGGCCATACACTGGTTGAGACTGTGCACTTCCTCTGCAGGGGATGCAGGTTTGATCTCTGCTCAGGGAACTAACTAAGATCCTGCGTGCCACATAGTACAGGCAAAATAAAAAAGAACGAAAGAAGTAGGAGTGGTTTCTAAGGCTCCATCTTCTAAAAACAGATCATTTCACTGACAGCTCAGTTAAAAAAAAAAGAAACCCCAAATCCTCTTCCCAGGAATCCAGCAGCTTTCGTCTGAAATAGGATTTAGCTTGTGCCTCTTACACAGAACTCGAGAATCTAAATGTGTAAAATGTTATCTTAGAATTCTCTAGATGGTATATATTATTGTCATTAAAAAANAGGCTCCATCTTCTAAAAACAGATCATTTCACTGACAGCTCAGTTAAAAAAAAAAGAACCCCCAAATCCTCTTCCCAGGAATCCAGCAGCTTTTGTCTGAAATAGGATTTAGCTTGTGCCTCTTACACAGAACTCGAGAATCTAAATGTGTAAAAAGTTATCTTAGAATTCTCTAGATGGTATATATTATTGTCATTAAAATAAACAAGTTTATTACAAACAACTTGCCTGGCATCCTCAGACTCTCATACCCTAAGCCCATTGTTAATGACTGTCGTGTTTCATAGAGGCCCCAGCGCAGTGGAGATGGAAAACTTCGACAAAGCTATAGCCACAGTAAGCGGTCTTCAGGTGGGTACCTACCACTTCCGTTTAACAGTGAAAGACCAGCAGGGATTGAGCAGCACGACCACCCTCACCGTGGCCGTGAAGAAGGGTGAGTCAGGGCAGAGGGCGGGTGGATCCGCTGGTGGAGGGGGCTGGGCGCCTTCTACTTCGCAGTCTCACAGACCCTTCAATTCAGTTCAGTCGCTCAGTTGTGNACATGGAAGTGCTTTGCCCTTTTTGGAAAGCCCATTTCTCACCATCCATCCTGACAGCCTTTGGGATAGAAGAAAGCAGATTTCAGACTCTAATGACCACACGCTCTTGAGGATGATGTTCAAGGCATGCAGAGCTACTCCTTTCATACTTTTCATTTTCTAACAGATTGGAGCTCTCACCCGCCATGCAGAACAGAAGCCATGTTCTCTATGCCCTGTTGTAAGTCGAAAGTGACCCAATTACAGAAATGCACAGTTTGCACCTGCCGGACACTTTCCCTGGAGCAGCTCCCTCTGCACTGTGTCCTCCACTAAGCTTCTTCCAAGGTGAAGGAGGAGCTTGAGGGTCCTGCTTCTTATGTGGCTCCTGGCACAAAAGCACTAGCTCATACTAGAATTCCCATGTCTGCTTTCTATTTCTCTTAATGAGTTGAGCAGGAACATCTGAAATTTGGAAGAGAATGGATTTTGTTGTCCCTCTCCCCCACCTCCCTGCCCCCAGTGCCTAGAACTGAAGCACCATGACAGTGGGCTTGGCAGTAGCGACAATTGGCAGCATTGTCTCATGCGGGCATTTCACTTCTGACCAGTGACAGTGCCCCTGGGAGTGCTGGATGAATCAGCCTTTCGGCTCCTTCATTTATGGCTTGTAGTCAGAGAGGCGCATTCACAGGAGCGGTTGACTTTTCACGTGAAAGAAAAGGAAAGAGCCCATTTTCAGTTGTTGGACCCTTGAACTTGGTTTGTGAACCACTATTGTCACCATTTCTCACCAACAGGAGGAGGCCCATTTAACTGAAAAGACAATCCAATATCAGTCATCAGAGAGCAATCTCTGAGGCAGGTTGGGGCAGTTTTTTTCAACCCTCAGCACAGGTTTCTCTCATCAGAGAGACCATTTCCCATAAGTGCATGAATCTCCAGAAGGCAATTGATTCTTATTCTATTCCTTATCAGGAATAAGGTCACAGTACAAATAAATATGCTTCACACTGGGAAGGCAGAAAAGTGAACACAAATCCCTTTCAAAGATGAGAAAGCCACGAAATCATGTGGTGTCCCCACTGGTACTTTGTCTCTCCTGCCTCTAAGGATCTTGCCCCACTCCTGCAATATGCAAAAATGCAGTAGGCAAAAAAAATAATAATAATAATAAGACTAAACCACACTTCCTAGTATGGTCATTATTTTGTGCTATATTCAGTTGCTCAGTCGTGTCTGACTCTGCGACAGCATGGACTGTTGCCCACTAGGCTCCTCTGTCCATGAAATTTTTCCAGGTGAGAATCTTGGAGTGGGTTGTCATGCCCTTCTCCAGAGGATCTTCCCAACCCAGGGATCAAATCCACATCTCTTATGTCTACTGCATTGGCAGGCACATTCTTTACCACTAGCACTAAGGTCATTATTTTAAAAATCAACAAATAAACTCAAAAACCCAGAAAATAACAAGAGTTGGCAAGGATGTGGAAAATTAGAAACTTTATGCATGGTTGCTAAGGATGTAAATTTGTATAGTCATTATAGAAAATACTATGGAGACTCCCTTCATAATGAGAAATAAACTGTCATGGGAGCCAGCAACGCCGCTACTGGGTATGTAGCCAAAAGAATTCAACACAGGATCTCAAAGAGATATTTATGCTCCCACGTCCGCTGCAGCATTATTCACAATAGCCAAAAGGTGGAAACAATTTAAATATCTATCAACTGATGAATGGATTTTTTAAAAAATGGTCTATACATAAAATGGAATATTGTTCAGCCTTTAAAAAGAAAAGCCTATCCTATGTGACAACATGAATGAAATTGAAGGCCATTATGCTGAGTGAAATGGGGCTTCCCAGATGGCACTAGTGGTAAAGAACATGCCTGCCAAAGCAAGAGATGCAAGAGATGCGTGTTTGACTCCTAGGTGGGGAAGAACCCTTGGAGGAGGAAAGGGCACCTTACTCCAGTATTCTTTCCTGGGAAATCCTGTGAACAGAGGAGCCGGGTGGGCTAGAGTCCATGGGGCTGCAAAAGAGTCAGACATGACTGAAGTGACGACTTAGCACAATACACATCATGTTGAGTGAAGTAATTCAGTCACAGAAGGACAAATACTGCATGATTCTACTTCTATGAGGGACCTAAAGTAGTCAAACTCACAGAAGTAGAAAGTAGAATGGTGGGTGCCATTCCACTTGGGGAAGTAGAGCTTGGGGGATGGGAAATGGGTTGTTGTGCAACAGAGTTTCAGTCATGCAACATAACAAAACTCTGAATCAGCTGTCCACCATCATGCCATGGAAGACAATAATGTAGTGTTCAATGAGCATTTTAAGAGGATACATTTCATGTTATAGCAGATGATATTCCCCAAACCAGAAGAATCAGGGGCATGGATCCCACTGCCCTGCCCTCTTCCCCTACTTTTCATGATTGGTTAGGAGACATCATTCTTCCCCTTAAACGAGGCAGATTAGAAGTGCAGATTCTTGGAGAAAGGCCACTTGAATCACCTAAGCTTTCAAACACAACTCAAGTGCAACGTGGACCCCCACAGGGTCCAGGGGGAAGCGCTGGTGTAAGAGAAGATTGGGAATAAAGTGCAAAGCCCAGACCTCGGACTTGACCCATGGATCTCCAAGTTCTGTTGAGACTGCAGCCAGCTGATTTCCAGGCAGCTTCTAGCTGAGATAGCTAGAGTTTGTTGAGGATGGTCCCACATTTCCTAGCCGGAAAGGATTACTTGACTGAGCTCGTGTCTGTCATTCATGACTTTATCCCCTTGTGCATCATCCCCCACACGTTGGCACATACTGTGTGTGTGCCTGATACTGTGCTGGGCCCAGAGGAAGTGGCAAAGGGTGGTGACTGGAGATGCACGAGGGAAGTAGATTCATTNGTGTCTGTCATTCATGACTTTATCCCCTTGTGCATCATCCCCCACACGTTGGCACATACTGTGTGTGTGCCTGATACTGTGCTGGGCCCAGAGGAAGTGGCAAAGGGTGGTGACTGGAGATGCACGAGGGAAGTAGATTCATTGGCCTGGACTTGAGACCACTGTTTCCCAACCTACAAAACTGTGGGTCTTTGGTGTTAATGCAGAGGGTTCAGCATGGAAAGTGGGCATCAATTCTGGACTGAATACATCACATATGTACTTCATAAAGGTACTATACTAGGTGGTCAAGAGCATGGCCTTGAAGCTGGACCCCTGAGTTCAATCTCAGTTCTGATATTTTAGCAGGTTCCTCACTTTGCCATGCCAGTTCCCTCATCCATGTAATAGACATAAACAATCATATGTACCCAAGAGTCAGCATAAGTGAAGGCTATTAATAATTTGATCACTATTACATGCATATCACACATTTTCAACTGTCTATAGTACTATTATAATAAATAAAACATACATTTGTTTCAAAATAAAACTGAGTCTGAAGTAGTTTACTGTCATTCTATATTTTCTCAATCAACTTTTGCCAAAAATGTATAATTATTGCCAAGTTAGGGCCTCATGATTTCTTTGGATGGACAACATAAATGATCACAGGCCTCCTTCATGCCATTGCCTCCATGACCCTGGGGTTTCTCCAGCCATTTCTCTAGCTGAACAGAGTCTGAGGTTAGGGGCTGGTTGGGCCTAGACTCTCATCCCACCTCCACTCCTCTGTCAATCATTCAAAAATATTCATTAGAACCTAATTATACTAGATCCAAGTTGACAAACTACTTCTTAGCCAGGAAACTTGCAGCAAGTTATTTCACCTGTGAAATGAACTTCTAACTTCCAGTTGGTTTTGAAAAGTAGATGAATAACATGTGTAAAATCATCTGGCACAATGCCTGGCACAGAGAAGATACTCAATAAATGCTTTCTTTTAGTCCCTGACATGACAATTGAAAAAAAGCTATATAACTTGCCTCATCTCCTAAACACGAGAAATCATGTATGGTGTCATGGTAGTTAGGAGAACTGACATGTATCCTGCCCTCCTCAAGCAGGGGCTGGGGATGCAATAAAAATTACATTCCACTAAGCATATCTTAGCCAAGGGCTGCTGATGTCTTTTGTAGGAAAAACATTTAGCATGCAGGCATTGGAAGAAGAGATCCTAGACTGGAATTGCTCAATTATTCAGAATTTAATCGGGTTGAGTGTCAACATTTAGTTATGGATATGACTCCTATGGCCTTCNGGAGAGAGGGCTCTTGGGCGTCTCTTCTTACAAGGATGCTAATCCTATGGGATCAGGACCCCACCTTTATGACCTCAGTTCAGTTCAGCCGCTCAGTTGTGTCCGACTCTTCTCGACCCCGTGGACTACAGCACGCCAGGCTTCCCTGTCCATCACCACCTCCTAGAGCTTGCTCAAACTCATGTCCATCGAGTCAGTGATGCCATCCAACCATCTCATCCTCTGTCTTCCCCGTCTCCTCATTATGACCTCATTTAACCTTAATTACCTCATAATAGACCTTATCTCAAATAGAGTCACATTGGAGGGTTAGGATGTCAACCTTTGAGGGGACACAGTTAACTCCATTTCTGTGTCTCTGTTATGGTCTCATCTCCCTTTCCATGCTCCTGTAAGATCTTTATGATTCTAGGTTTCCTCTGACGGCTGGGTACAGGAAGCTGTTATTCAATTTAAATAAATCTGAAGTCCTTTCTGACTTTTTCCTCACCCAGACTTTGATATAGTCAGAAACTGTAGCCTGGAATCTTCTCATGGGACTCATTCTGCTCCTCAGCTTTCCTATTATTCCTATTTTGAGCCACATGGATTATTTCCTTTTCCTCGGCATTGTACCAGATAGGTCACTAGATCCAGGATTGCCATTCCCATTGCATAAGTACAGAAAATCAGATGCAGAGATGGATAGTGACTTGGCCAAAGTTGATTAATTCATCTTTAACCAACCAGATAGGCTTAGGTTTTTCGTTCCTAGCAGGCATTTTTCCACATTAGAGCACCCTGCCTTTTTTGCTATAAATGTAGGTACATCTTCATTCCTGCTGTTGCTAAGGACTTGAAAGATGAAAATTTACTCTTGGAGATGTACCAAGGGAGTGGTCCCAGGGAAAGAACTGGAAGTGCTTTATAACTCCCAAAGTAACTCTGGAAAGAATACTGTTCAGCCAGATTGTGGATTGGCTTCTAAGTGTAGTTATAACAGCTCCCTGATCAGAGCACTTGTTACCGTTGGTTGCACCCTCTTCTGCTAGCAAGTTCAGGGCAGGGGGTCTAGGAGATTCTTCTCAAACGTTTCAGCAGAGATGTCTCTACTGAGGCTCGTGGATCATCAGAGAAGGTGGACACGACACACCACGAGGAATCCTATGCACTGCGAGGCTGTCTTTGCAAAAAAGACCCAGAAAACTCTTCAGAGAGAGTGCTTCACACTCCAGGTCTTTGCCCTAATTTCAGAGTTTCTGCCTTTGCTGGGTAGAATTTGGTCATTCCTAGAGCCCTTGGGAGGAGAAAGCAATGGCAACCCACTCCAGTACTCTTGCCTGGAAAATCCCATGGACAGAGGAGCCTGGTAGGCTACAGTCCATGGGGTCGCGAAGAGTCGGACACGACTGAGCAACTTCACTTTCACTTTTCACTTTCATGCATTGGAGAGGGAAATGGCAACCCACTCCAGTGTTCTTGCCTGGAGAATCCCAGGGATGGGGGAGCCTGGTGGGCTGCCGTCTCTGGGGTCGCACAGAGTCAAACACGAGTGAAGCGACTTAGCAGCAGCAGCAGCAGCAGCAGCAGCAGCAGCAGCAGAGCCCTTGGGAAGCTCCTGTAACAAAGTCCTGTCTGAGTCTTGTGTCTCCTGGTGCTTTAAAAGTGAAAGAGGGACTTGGTGGTCCAGTGGTTAAGACTCTCTTCTTCCAGTGCAGGGGACATGAGTTTGATCCCTAGTTGGGGAACTAAGATCCTGCATGCTGTGAGGTGTGACCAAAATAGAAAAAATTTTAAAAACAAATAAAAATAGCTGTGGAAGAGACACCGAGGATTACCCAGACCTTTGCTAACCTCCCCTCCCCACTTCCTCCTCAGCCTGTCCCTTAGAATCATGCATGTGTGACAAAGATGAGAGGCAGGTTTGGGGTCCACAGAGGCCCGGGTTGGGAGCTGAGTACGGACTGTGAACATGTTCTTTCTCAGGATGTCATCGATGGCTCTGACCACAGCTCGGCCCTGCAGCTCACCAACCTGGTGGAGGGCGTCTACACTTTCCGCCTGCGAGTTGCTGATGGTCAGGGGGCCTCGGACACAGACACCGCCACAGTGGAAGTGCGGCCAGGTGTGCGCCGGGCTGCTGGGCCTGCGTGTGTGGGGCTGGCGGTGAGCCGGGGTCGGGGCGGGGGGCTCTGCCTTTGGGGCTCTTTGCAGGTAGCAGTGGGACCCAGTGTGGGCGGCCAGGCCCACCTGTGGTCTTCTCTGCACGTGGTCCTCTGTCCCCCGACAGATCCAGCCTCTGAACTCTTAGGGAGCGCTGGGCCTGACAGCAAGACTCCTTGGTCGCTTTGGTTTTCCTACCAGAAGACAAAGAGGTCTTTCAAAGACAGGAGACCTCGTGAGGTGCACACGAGGGCTTCACTCCTGGGAGCGCCAGGAGGACAGCTCCAGTGAGCTGGCCACACCAAGCTCCGGCATGAACTGGGCCGGGCCCACAGCCCTCAGGGACTGAGTTCTCTTTCTGTGTCAGGGGAGGTGTGTGAGGTCCCAGAACATTAAGCGAGCCCCAGGGCTGACTTAAGCACACCTGTCTGTCATCTGGAGAAAAGCGAGTAGTCAGCGAGCTGATATAAAACAAGGAAAAAGTCCTCACAGACAGTGGCCAGTGTGGCTTTTGGGAGAATTGACCTGAGCCATAGAACCCAAGTGCAGAACCCAACACAGGGGTCGCTTAAAGCCCTGTGACTCTTGTGCAGGCCTTGCACCTCTTGTTATCAAGCCTGGGGTTTTCAAGTGGAAACAAAGCCTGTGTCTTCTTGTTTCCCCAGACCCAAAGAAGGGCGGCCTGGTGGAGCTGATCCTGCAGGTCGGCGTTGGGCAGCTGACGGAGCAGCACAAGGACACCCTCGTGAGGCAGCTGGCGGCGCTGCTGAACGTGCTGGACTCAGACGTCAGGGTTCAGAAGATTCAGGCCCACTCGGACCTCAGGTGTGAGCCGCACAGTCCAGCCTGATGGTGTTCGGCTCCTCTCTCGTTCTGTGTCTTTGCATACGCGTTTATCCCATTCGTATTCTTTTTTTTTTCCCCCTCAAAGGGCGGCAGTAAGGGCATGCTTGTAGAGGTCCTTCCCACAAGGCTCAATAAATGTTTGCTGATTGAGAATGTTCTGACTGAAGGAGTTAGGGACCATCAGAGGTAGCTGGGTTTTAGTTCTAGTATCAGCAGAGGGCATGCAAATGGTCTGGGGCATGCACAGGGCATGTCTCATAGCCAGATTCCATTCCTGCCTCATGTTCATGGGGCTGAGACTTCTCCCACTCTGAGAGAACCTTGGATTACCACTTCCCTCATAGCTCAGTTGGTGAATCATCTGCCTGCAATGCAAGAAACCCAGGCTCGATTCCTGGGTTGGGAAGATACCCTGGAGAGGGAAATGGTAACCCACTCCAGTATTCTTGCCTGGAGAATCCCATGGACGGAGGAGCCTGGCAGGCTACAGTCTGTGGGGTCCCAGAGTCGGACACGACTTAGTAACTAAACCACCAACCCCCTCCTGAGGGTCTGTAAGGTTCAACCTCTGCATTGATTTCTTACAGGATTTATAATTTTAATTGAGTTTTAAAAAAACCTTTATATACCCAATTTGTGGTATGATTTTTATGGCAACATTTGGAGAGTAATATAGATTTGAATAGAAATTTCTCCAAACATGATACACAAGTGGCTAATGAACACATGAAAAGATGTTCAGCATCATTAGTTAGTAGGGAAATGCAAACCAGAATCACGTGGAGATACCACTTCATACCCACCAGGATGGCTTTAATCCAGAGGAGACTGTAACAAATGTTGGCGAGTATATGTAGAAACTTGAACACCCATATATTGCCAGTGGAATGTGAAATGATGCAACCACTGAGGGAAACACTTTCAGTTTTTCAAAATGCTAAACATAGAATTACCATAGGCCTCAGTAATTCCACTTCTAGATACATTTCTAGCACAAGAAATGATACACATATGTCCACACAAAATCCAGGACATGGACATTCACAGTGGTGTTATTCATATGGCCCCAAAGTAGATACAGTCCAAACGTCATCAACTAATAAGTGGATCAGTTCAGTTCAGTCGCCCAGTCGTGTCTGACTGTTTGCGACCCCATGAATCGCAGCATGCCGGGCCTCCCTGTCCATCACCAACTCCCGGAGTTCACTCAGACTCACGTCCATCGAGTCAGTGATGCCATCCAGCCATCTCATCCTCTGTCACTCCCTTCTCCTCCTGCCCCCAATCCCTCCCAGCATCAGAGTCTTTTCCAGTAAGTCAACTCTTTGCATGAAGTGGCCAAAGTACTGGAGTTTCAACTTTAGCATCATTCCCTCCAAAGAAATCCCAGGGCTGATCTCCTTCAGAATGGACTGGTTGGATCTCCTTGCAGTCCAAGGGACTCTCAAGAGTCTTCTCCAACACCACAGTTCAAAAGCATCAATTCTTCAGTGCTCAGCCTTCTTCACAGTCCAACTCTCACATCCATACATGACCACAGGAAAAACCATNCAGCATGCCGGGCCTCCCTGTCCATCACCAACTCCCGGAGTTCACTCAGACTCACGTCCATCGAGTCAGTGATGCCATCCAGCCATCTCATCCTCTGTCACTCCCTTCTCCTCCTGCCCCCAATCCCTCCCAGCATCAGAGTCTTTTCCAGTGAGTCAACTCTTTGCATGAAGTGGCCAAAGTACTGGAGTTTCAGCTTCAGCATCATTCCCTCCAAAGAAATCCCAGGGCTGATCTCCTTCAGAATGGACTGGTTGGATCTCCTTGCAGTCCAAGGGATTCTCAAGAGTCTTCTCCAACACCACAGTTCAAAAGCATCAATTCTTCAGTGCTCAGATTTCTTCACAGTTCAATAAGTGCATAAATTATATCTATTCATACAGTGGAATAATAGTTAGCATTTTAAAGGAAGGGAATATACATGCTACAACTTGGATGAACTGTGAACACATTATACAAAGTGGAAGAAGCCAGGCAGAAAATGCCTCATACATATTCCATGTGTATCAAAAGTCCAGCATAATCAAATCCACAGAGACTGAAAATAAATTAGTAGCTGGCAGGAGCTGGAGTCCCGGGAATGATTTCTGATGGGTGTGGAGTTTCTGTGATGATGGAAATGTTCTGGAAATGTACAACTTTGTGAATATGCTAAAGGACACTGAGACACACACTTACTTTAGAACAGTGACTTTTATCATAAGTATATCATATCTCAGACAAAGGTAAAAATGAAGATGCATCTGAAGGTTCTCATGTTGTGTGTGGTTGTGTCTGTTTAAACACATTGCTCTGGGGCCCCCCCAGGTGCCTCCCAAAGCAGGAGATGTAAGAGATGCAGGTTCGGTCCCTGGGTCAGGAAGATGCCCTGGAAGAGGGCATGGCAACCCACTGCAGTATTCTTGCCGGGAGAATCCCCATGGGCAGAGGAGCCTGGTGGGCTACAGTTCATGGGGTAGTAGAGTCAGATACGACTGAGTGACTTAGCATGCATGCAGTCACACATTGCTCCATTTATCTGAAGATCTGCCCCTCATCAGTTGAATTCTGGGACCAAAGAGCCTTTATTTGTGAAGAGAAGCCGATCACCTCCTTGGCCCCCAGGACACACCCATGTCCTTGCCGGGCTGCAGAGCTGTGGCTGCCTGCCTCCTCAGCAGGTCCCGTGGCTGGAGTGGATATGTCACGCTGGGCACGGGCTAACCACGTGGCTGGCCCCTCTCTGTCTCCTCTGCAGCACCGTGATTGTGTTTTATGTACAGACTGGGCCACCTTTCAAGGTCCTCAAAGCTGCCGAAGTGGCCCGAAATCTACACAGGCGGCTCTCAAAGGAAAAGGCTGATTTCTTGCTTTTCAAAGTCTTGAGGATTGACACAGCAGGTATGCCCCCTATCAGAAATATCTTTATTTTCAGAGGTCAAGTAATGTAAATATATAATTGTTGTATATTCAGAATTGGATTCCACTGGACTAGACATAAGGCTTCCCAGGTGGCTCAGTGGTAAAGAATCTGCCTGGAATCCAGGAGACCTGTGTTCAATCCCTGGGTTGAGAAGACCCCCCTAGAGAAGGGAATGGCTACCCACTCTAGTATTCTTGCTTAGAGAATCCCATGGACAGTGGAGCCTAATGGGCTACAGTCCATGGGGTCCCAGAGTCAGACACGACTGAGTGACTAACACTAAACACCATGCAGTAGACATGCATCCAATTAAATGCAATGGTAATATCACAGAAACATAAGTAACTACCCAGATTAAAGGAAAAGATTTCTTGGAGGAGGTGAAATATGATTTGATTCCAGTATGGCAGGACTATAGCCATGGCTCATAGTCTTTTTTAAATTAAGTGGAAATAAAGTTCAGTATTTAATTATCTTTCTAATTTCTCCATGTCAACTCCTATGGGAATATTCTAAAACAATCAGATTTGCTAATCAGGGCTGCATTTTGCTGGCACAGAAAGAAGACGTGTGGACAGCTTCACTTTAGCATCCAGGGATTTGTTTTGCATTTATTTCTTAAGTTGGTTTCCTGCAACACACATTTGCCAACTGTACTTTGAGGGAACCTGGAGAGAAACAAGTCATGGTTTGTTTTTAAAACTATAGTCTCACATACTGGTCATTGTTGGAAATTTTGGATTTAAACAGTCAGAATGTTGTTAAAGACAAATAAGTATTAATGGCTGGAAAATTGATTGACCTGGGACATTGTGGCTTCAGTTCAGTTCAGTTCAGTTGCTCAGTCATGTCCGACTCTTTGTGACCCCATGAATCGCAGCACGCCAGGCCTCCCTGTCCATCACCAANCATCCAACCATCTCATCCTCTGTCATCCCCTTCTTTTCCTGCCTTCAATCTTTCCCAGCATCAGGGTCTTTTCAAACGAATCAGTTCTTTGCATCAGGTGGCCAAAGTATTGGAGTTTCAGCTTCAGCATCAGTCCTTCCAATGATGTCAATGTCCCTAAATAAAGTCTTATTCGAACACAGGCACATTCATTCCTTCCTTTGTGCTACAAGAGTAGAGGTGAGTAATTTCAACAGAGACTGTGTCCTAAGAATATAATGTAATGTAATATAATATAATCTGACAGAACACCTGAACTCTTGCCCACTAACCCACTGGGACAGCGGTGTTGTCTGTGGTCTAAATTGTGGCCTCTCCTTCCTGGTTAGCTGATAAAATGGATGGATTGTAGGTAGATTTACAGACCACCAGTTTCCAAACCCACTTCCACTTACTTATAAATAACATACAAATAGAATATAGCCTTTCAATATTCACACCTAGCATGACCAATTTTTGTTCTCCAGATTTCCCACTAGTTTGATGAAAATGAAATGAAAACCACACTAGTTTGCATTTTAATTTGTTGCAAGCTAAGTCAGAGATAAAGAAACTGTAACAGGTGAAAATTTACTGCTAGAAATAGTAGGAAGAAGAAAATACACTTCCAAGTGAAGGCCTAGCCTAAGCATGGAACAAACCCACAAATTGAGTGTAAAAAATTAACAGAAACATCAAGAGAGTCAGGCGACCAGAAGAGGGCGCTTTCACGCCCTGTGATGATAGCAGAGCCGGACAGGAGAAGGCCTCTGTTTCCTGATAAGGACTCAGCCAATGAAAAGCCACGAACTCTTAAACCCGCCCAACTTCCGTTTCCTCCTTATAAAACCATTTTTCTTCTGTTGATGTGCAGGGACTTGACTTGATGCAGCTGGCCCTGCTTGCAGATCCCAAGTTACAGTTCTCTGCTCCTCCTAACTAAACCCATCTTGGCTGGAACAATATCTGGAAGTTTGTTTCAGGTCAAGAAGAGGTAAGTGGATCATTTTTCCTGGTAAAGTAATTTTAAAAATCAAAAGCAGATTAAGAGAAACGCATGGAATAAATGGGATGATAAAGGGAGATGGGTATCCAGGAACGCTGTTCTTTTTTTCCAAAGAATGCTATTTTTTCTTATTTTGTTCAAAGCCTACTGCTGTAACTTGGATTCAGTGAGGCCTACGTGAAAATTTTGAAAATATAAACGAACACTGTATGAAAGTATAAGATATGCTGTCTAAATAATTAACAGTGATTTTATCTGAATAGCACAGTTTCAAAAAATGTCTTCCTCATACATTTCTGTAGCCAAAAAACCCAAACTTTGAAAAAAGTACATAATGGATAACAGTGGCCTGTGTAGCAGAGAGAGATCGGTGAACTTGAGAAAGCCGGAGGATCCTCCTTTCTTAGACAGCCACACCTGCAAACCAGGTAAATTCCAGTTTAATTCAGCAAGCATGTAATTAGCACAAGCCATGGGACAGGCTTAGACTCAGGAAGCCTGTACTCAGTAACCTTAGACTCAGTAGAGTCTAAGCTCCTACCGCTCTCCGTACATAGGCCAAAAATTGAGGGACGGGTTGTTGGGGCAAGAAATAATGATTTTTATTCAGAAAGGCAGCAGGCTGTGAATATGGTAGGCTCATGTTCCAAAGAACTATCTTGCTTGAGTTAGAATTCAGGCTTCTTTTATACTAAAAGAGGAGAGAGTAAACTCAAACACTTCCTGGTTTCCATCAGCCTTTGTGAAGCGGTGTGTAGGTTTCTTCCTCCCTACAGCCATTCACAGATGGGCCTGGTCAGGATATTTCCTCTGAGCTAAACAACGGTATTTTAGGTTAATGCTTATTACCTGGGAAGCAGGGTTCTCAGAGACGAGCCATTATAACTAATTTAAGCTTACCTTGCTGCTATTGTTCAGTCACTAAGTCGTGTCTGACTCTTGTCTGACTCTTTTGCGACCCCACAGATTGTAGCCCACCAGGCTCCTCCATCCATGGGATTCCCAGACAAGAATACTGGAGTGAGTTGCCATTTTCTTCTCTAGGGGTCTTCCTGACCCAAGGGTTGAACACATGTCTCTTGCATTGACAGGCAAATTCTTTACCACTGAGCTACCAAGGAAGTCCAATTAACTTGTAATAGAATACTACAAGTTTCTTCCCTGTTACAGTCCTCCTGTATGAATGTGCTAAGGTACCAAATTTCATAGCCTGGCTCCCTGCCCAAGAGATTCACAGACAAATCAAGGAGCATTGTTTATACATGTAGCAGAGAAATAATTTTCCCTCTACCTTTCTGAGTTCTTGGCTGAGACCACTGCCATAAAGATTAACAAGAGAAAAACAGACATTTTAATAAACTTCTCATGTATATCTCAGAGAGAAGTGATAACTGAGAGTGGCTTAAAGCGTCAGCTTACATAGCATTTTCAACAAAGAATAAATCTCTGGAGAAATGACAGGCTAGAGGAAAACACTTGTAGGCTTTCAAGGGTGGAGCCAAAGGCTAGTTAGGAAAATTTATTATTTAGAGTCCAGGCTGATTGGGCCTGAAGTTGTCTCTGGGAGTTAACCTTTGTCCCATCCTCTTGATAGAAAGGGGGCGCCTTTGTAAATTTGTATCCTGCTTTTGGGGCTTCCCTCGTGGCTCAGTGGTAAAGAATCCACCTGCAATGCAGGAGCCACAGGAGACACAGGTTCGATCCCTGCATCAGGAAAATCCCCTGGAGGAGGGCATGGCAACCCACTCCAGTGTTCTTGCCTAGAGAATCCCATGGACAGAGGAGCCTGGCAGGCTACAGTTCATGGGGTCGCAAAGAGTCGGACACGACTGAAGCGACTTAGCACTCATCCTGCTTTTAGGCAAATAGAGGGGTAACAAAAGACAGAGTGCTTTTCTTTTATCTGCTACTTAATTGTCTTCAGTTCACAAAAATCTTATGCCAAAGTGGCACATTTTGGGGTGGCGTGTGACTCCTACAGTCAGTCATATTTTGAGGGGGGCATACATATCTAAAGTGGTCTAATAATCTCCAAAGTAAACTCAGATGATGAACTGGCAAGAAAAATCCCACAAACCAGAAACCTTCACTTAAAACAGGAAACTCTGTTAATTCAACCTTTATTAATCAACATGCACAACTCCGCTGCCTTGACATACACAGTTATCAAAAACTGGAAAGTAAATTACATGTACATTTAAAAAAAATGAAATGTTTTCACAGTTCCAACTACACTTATCCCTAAGTTTTATCCCACAAAATACAGCGTGAAAAAAAAACACAGCATAAATATTATTCAAGTAAAATGCTATCATAGCCGCATATTAATAATTAAAGCCCTGGGCTTTAGCTTGCAGAGAAGGCAGTCATGTGGCACAGTTTAAAGTTAATGATCTAAGTTTACAATAAAACAGATTTATCTGCATTGTGCTTCTGATCTTTACTTTCACTAAGTCTTTCCATAAAAATTAAAGGTAGATGAGCCAATAGTTGACATAAAATTGTATTTAAAAGATGCTCAAATGGATAAAGATAACAGGTACAGAGGAGGTTTAAAATGAGAATCCCTGCATAGCTGGGGAAAGTAAATTGAGAATTGTTTTCTCAAGGCTAACAGACTCCCGTTATCTGGGTGATTTCGTATGAGTCGTGACGATTGCTGGAAAGTTCTTGGTGAGGATTCACTGGAGCAAGGCCTGGAAAAGTACTTTTTACACAGTAGGCGTTCAGTAAAATGAAATAATGCCTCATAAACATGGGAGAGTCAGTATCTCCCTCTTGGTTTAGATCAGAGATTGGCAAACTATTTCTGTAAAAAGCCAAAGAGTTTTGTGGGCAATTCTGTCTGTGTTGCAAATACTCAATTCTGCCTAGAAGGTAGCCACAGATCATATGGTAACTGAATGGGCGTGGCTGGATTCCAATAACATTTTATTTGGGGCTTCCCTGAAGGTCAGATGGTAAAGAACCTGCCTGCAATGCAGGAGACCTGGGTTTGATCCTGGGGTTGGGAAGATCCCCTGGAGAAGAGAATGGCTATCCACTCCAGTATTGCTTGGAGAATTCCATGGACAGAGGAACCTGGCGGACTACAGTCCATGGGATCGCAAAAAGTTATGGACACTGATATCTGAATTTCAGAAAATATTTTCATGTGTCATGAAATATTATTCTTTTGATTTGTTTTCCCCTAACCATTTGGGAATATAAAAACCATTCTTAGCGCTGGGTTGTTTTACAAAAGCAGGCAAGATTTGGCCTGTGAACCAATCCTGGTCTAATGGTCCTTTTCTGTTTAATGTTAAAACACACATTTTTAACAAATCCATCATATATTCCATCACATAATTGATCACCTTACTGAACAATAACCCCCAAAAATGTTCATTTAAAAAATACGTCTTTCCCCACAATCCAGATCAATTTTACTAAACAGTAAGCTATTTCCTTTTCAAATCACTCTAATTTCAGAATTAATCAAGGATATTGTAGTGAGTCTCTGGCCCTCAATTTATGTACCTGGTCAAACAGATATACTAGAAAACTCAAAATCTGCCATCAAGCCAAAGCATCTGCTGAGTTACAAAATTAACAAATGTATTTGAATTTATTCCCCCAAACATTTCAAGCACTAGTATTCTGGACTTCTAAAAACTATTTAGACAATTTTTATTAACAGAAAACAGATGGACACATCCAAACATTAAGTAATTAAAATGTCACATGAAACAACTCCAGAACTAGTAAGTGCAAATTCACGGTCAATATGATGTGTATGTGATCCTGGACAGGGTCTGAGCAGTGCCTGTCACTAGGTGGACTTCAGCTGATTGCTTAGCTGGGCCTCAGGGGGACGGCTGATGTAACCCAAGGCAAACACGAGGCAGCTCTGGGACTGGCCGTGGTACCTCCGTGCACAGGGACATCTCAGACCTTTAGCTGTTCAGCTCCCCATGGCTCAGTGAGGGGTGTTATGTCCTGGCTGGTCCAGGAGTAACTGCCTCCAGCACTCCTTTCATTCATGTTTTCCTTCTGCTTCCCAAAAGATCCAGAGGATGTCAGTGAAGTGCGTGCACACACACACACACACACACACACACAGGATGTCACTGAAGTGCACGTGCGCACACACACACACACACACACACAGGATGTCACTGAAGTACACGCACACACACACACACACACACACACACACAGAGGAAAAGGGGGCGCTTCATCCCTGTCTGTTCCACCAGGACCAGCCTCCCCTTTCCTCATATCAGGATGTTTAGAGACACAGTTCAGAAAAGCCTACTGTTTTCTTAGAGTTTTTCTTTCAGAGCAACAGGAAACAGTGATCGTTGGGCTTTTTGTTTTTAAAAGAAGAACTATAAAAACTCATTGGATAAAAAGCACCTCTTCAACTGACAACTGTGGAAATTCTTTTCCCTTTTGAGATCACTGAGCTCAAAGTGCTTTGCGCTCTCTGCAGGTGAAGGAGCAGCATGTCATAAAGAGCAGGCTGGGGGAGACCAGCCCGCCCCCGGGCTCAGGTGCCGAGCAGGTGGGGACCAGCCTCCCCTCACCTTGGCAAAGCCACTGCTGGAGACCCTAGCTGGGCTTCAAGGTGCCACCCATAACGATGACTCCTGCACTTAACATCAAATTTTCACTTTTTGGCAAATATATGTTTGCTTTCTCTTAGGTTCACAGTATCCCATGGAGCTAAGTAAGGCATGAACAGAATCTCCACTGTACTGAGGGCTGGGTGTGGGGGGTAGATGGCATGACTGTGCAGATAAAGCCCGGCCAGGCCGTTACCCGTGGGCCATCCTCCCACCAAGCCACTGCTGCTGCGCTCGGCTTTATGCTTATTTTCTGTCAGAAACATGATGTGGAAAAACAGCACAGAAGTGAACACAGAATCTTTAAGCAGTTGAGGATGATGGACCTTTCAGTTTAAAAACTAGTCAAAAAAAAGAGGGGTTCTTTCACTTTTCAAAGAAACTCAGGCAATTCTGTGCTGTGTCTAAAGTTCTTAAAAAAAAAAAAAACCAAAAAACAACCGCTGANTGGAAGTAGAGAAATATACTCAACACTCTGAAGGAAAATTATTTGGGGTCCAGATTCCATTACCAGCCAGTGCAAGATAAAAGAATCCGACCTGCAGTTATCAGAACACTCTGAATATAAACCATCCTCAGTGCACCTTTTTCGAAATAACTAGTACTCAAGGAGAAAATATTAGAACAAAGTGAAAGAGAAGTCCAGGGACAAGAACTACGTGGGATCCAAGAGCCTGGAACTAACCCAGGAGGGCAAGGAGAGCAAATCCCAGAAAGGCAGCTGAGCATCAGGCCTGGAAAGACACGAGTGTGTTTGTATTAGGCCATTCAGTGAACAGTAAGACCAATCAGCCAGAAACCCACAGNACGTGGGATCCAAGAGCCTGGAACTAACCCAGGAGGGCAAGGAGAGCAAATCCCAGAAAGGCAGCTGAGCATCAGGCCTGGAAAGACACGAGTGTGTTTGTATTAGGCCATTCAGTGAACAGTAAGACCAATCAGCCAGAAACCCACAGAGCACGGTTGCCGTTGTTCTGTCGCTAAGTCACGTCCGACTCTTTGTGACCCCATAGACTGCCAGGTTTCCCTGTCCATCACCAGCTCCCAGAGTTTGCTCAAGCTCATGTCCTTTGAGTCGGTGATGCCATCCAACCATCTCCTCCTCTGTTGTTCCCTTCTCCTTCTGCCCTCAACCTTTCCCAGCGTCAGGGTATTTTCCAAGGAGTCAGCTCTTCGCATCAGGTGGCCAAAGTGTTGGAGCTTCAGCCTCAGTCCTTGCAGTGAGTGGGGCGGAAGCAGCATTGTATATACAACCTGCCCTCTTGACTCCGTATCTGTGTATTTGGTTCTTCCAACCTAGAAGGAACTGGGGTACATGGTTTCAAACCTATTTGAAAAAGAAAAGCCCAGTTAACAGTTTTTGATAGTTTAAACATTTTCCAAGCATCCTGGATCCCCTTTCCCAAAGGCTCTTCCTTTTCTCCTCCCACAGGTAGAGAAACACGTGAGTGATGCCATTTCCAAAGGGGCCACCGTTGTGACAGGTGGGAAGCGACACCACGTTGGGAAAAATTTCTTCGAGCCCACCCTGCTCAGCAACGTCACCCGGGACATGCTCTGCTCCCAGGAAGAGACTTTTGGGCCTGTGGCACCTGTTATCAAGTAAGGCCATGCAGCGTATAGGAAGACGGGAGGAAGAATAGGAAAGGAGAAGGAAGCCTGGAGTGTAATCTGGTTCCTGTGCCGTTTGCGGCCGGCAGTAGAGGGAGAGGAGCAGAGACTGGGCTGTGTCAGGGGAAGGGCCGAGTCCAGGGCACGGTTTTTTAAACATTGGTTTTCGTTATTGCCAGTTTAGACCACACGATTTACCAAAGTCTCTACTTTGCTCCCTGCCGAACTCATTTTTCTTCGTAACAGAGTACATCCTTCAAGACCTCTTTCAAGGGTGTCTGTGGGAAATGAACTCTGTGTTCGTGTGGGACCTTTTATCCCACACTCACAAGTAAATAATAATCTACCTGTGTGAAAATCTAGCTTCACAAGCTATCACTCCTTGGTCTGCTTATTTTCAGGGTTGGTATTGAGAAAGCTGATGTCTGCTTCTTGTTCCTGTGATCTTTTTCTCTTCGGAGATTCATGGCCTTTGATGTTCTTAAAGTTTACCATGGTAGCTTAGATACGGCATACTGTGAGCTTTTTTCAATCCAAGATCCTAAGGCCTTTATTTAAAATCCGGGGTGTCTGTTTAGTCCTGGGAAATTCTTGGACATTATTTCTCCAAATATTTCTCTCTCCTCCATTGCTAATGAAATTTATAGATTAATCTGACATTGGGAGAATGGACCACTTGAAGAACTTTCATCTTGTAGTAAAATATTTTTTACCTAGAATATGAACTTGACATTTTTCAAAAGGACGCAGGGGTTAGGAATGCAGGCTTTGCTATTTTATACCTGTGTCCCCTTGAATGAGTTTGAGCCCCAGGGTCCTTGATGGGAAAAGGACTAAAAACTAGCACCTGCGTCATGGCTTCCCAGGTGGAACAGTGGGGAAGAATCTGCCTGCCAGTGCAGAAGACCTGAGAGACTCAGGTTCAGCCCCTGGAGTAGGAAATGGCAACCCACTCCAGTATTCCTGCCTGGAGAATTCCATGGACAGAGAAGCCTGGTGGGCTATAGTCCATAAAGTTGCAAAGAGTCAGACATGACTTAGTGACTAAACAACAAACAAAAAAACTTGCTTCACAAGACAGTTGTAAGGTTTAAATGATGTAATATACATAAAGCACATCACCTAATATCAGTGTGGTTGTTATTGTGTAAACAGTTCACTCACAAAAGGTGAAATCGTCGAGGATGTCCCACCTGATGCTGTGATGAGTGCATTTTCGAGGGACACGTAGGCAGTGAGGACATGGATGACGCCCTGGTTTTTATTCTCTGGCAGATAGAACGGCTTGCTGTCTACAGTGGAGAGACAAGAGCAGCTCGTCCTTGGAACAAGTGATTCTCTTGGGGTGCCCCTCCTCTCTCTCTCTCGTCCTCTCACACTGACCGGGGTCTGCCAGCTCTGCCCGAGCCTTCAGAGGGTTGGCTGCTGCTGGGTCTCTGATTTGAGGAGCTGGGATGCATAAAATGTTCTGCCCCCCATTTACAGTTCTGGGGCAATAGAAAAAGGCCTCTGAAATCTAGTTTCAGAAATAAGATGATCAAGCTGGAAGAGACTGCATTAGGCTTCCAAGGGGAACATACCCCCAGCACTGTTCAGCAGTGAGGCCAACACTGGAACCCTGGGCCCCAGCAGGCCCTGCCTGTTGTCTTTCTCCCACATCACGGCTGCTTCTCAAATAGTTATTGTGATTGGCGCACGTCTTAAGAGGGAACAAGAGCAGTAACCCTTTTCTTAGGCATTTTATTCAACATTCTGAATACACTGTAGTTCCCTGTGTGTCTCCTGTTCTCCTAGAAGAGATGAACTGGTGTTGATCCAAGCTCCCTAGCCTTGAACTCAGCATGTGCAGTGAATGAAGGTGTTTCCCTCTCTGCTCCTTGCAAAACTCTGATTGACCCCTGGCGCTTATTTGGGAAACAGATCAGAAGGAAAAACAGCTGGTTTTCCATCCCCTGTGGGATTTTGCTGATGACCCNAAGGCTCGGGCAGAGCTGGCAGACCCCGGTCAGTGTGAGAGGACGAGAGAGAGAGAGGAGGGGCACCCCAAGAGAATCACTTGTTCCAAGGACGAGCTGCTCTTGTCTCTCCACTGTAGACAGCAAGCCGTTCTATCTGCCAGAGAATAAAAACCAGGGCGTCATCCATGTCCTCACTGCCTACGTGTCCCTCGAAAATGCACTCATCACAGCATCAGGTGGGACATCCTCGACGATTTCACCTTTTGTGAGTGAACTGTTTACACAATAACAACCACACTGATATTAGGTGATGTGCTTTATGTATATTACATCATTTAAACCTTACAACTGTCTTGTGAAGCAAGTTTTTTTGTTTGTTGTTTAGTCACTAAGTCATGTCTGACTCTTTGCAACTTTATGGACTATAGCCCACCAGGCTTCTCTGTCCATGGAATTCTCCAGGCAGGAATACTGGAGTGGGTTGCCATTTCCTACTCCAGGGGCTGAACCTGAGTCTCTCAGGTCTTCTGCACTGGCAGGCAGATTCTTCCCCACTGTTCCACCTGGGAAGCCATGACGCAGGTGCTAGTTTTTAGTCCTTTTCCCATCAAGGACCCTGGGGCTCAAACTCATTCAAGGGGACACAGGTATAAAATAGCAAAGCCTGCATTCCTAACCCCTGCGTCCTTTTGAAAAATGTCAAGTTCATATTCTAGGTAAAAAATATTTTACTACAAGATGAAAGTTCTTCAAGTGGTCCATTCTCCCAATGTCAGATTAATCTATAAATTTCATTAGCAATGGAGGAGAGAGAAATATTTGGAGAAATAATGTCCAAGAATTTCCCAGGACTAAACAGACACCCCGGATTTTAAATAAAGGCCTTAGGATCTTGGATTGAAAAAAGCTCACAGTATGCCGTATCTAAGCTACCATGGTAAACTTTAAGAACATCAAAGGCCATGAATCTCCGAAGAGAAAAAGATCACAGGAACAAGAAGCAGACATCAGCTTTCTCAATACCAACCCTGAAAATAAGCAGACCAAGGAGTGATAGCTTGTGAAGCTAGATTTTCACACAGGTAGATTATTATTTACTTGTGAGTGTGGGATAAAAGGTCCCACACGAACACAGAGTTCATTTCCCACAGACACCCTTGAAAGAGGTCTTGAAGGATGTACTCTGTTACGAAGAAAAATGAGTTCGGCAGGGAGCAAAGTAGAGACTTTGGTAAATCGTGTGGTCTAAACTGGCAATAACGAAAACCAATGTTTAAAAAACCGTGCCCTGGACTCGGCCCTTCCCCTGACACAGCCCAGTCTCTGCTCCTCTCCCTCTACTGCCGGCCGCAAACGGCACAGGAACCAGATTACACTCCAGGCTTCCTTCTCCTTTCCTATTCTTCCTCCCGTCTTCCTATACGCTGCATGGCCTTACTTGATAACAGGTGCCACAGGCCCAAAAGTCTCTTCCTGGGAGCAGAGCATGTCCCGGGTGACGTTGCTGAGCAGGGTGGGCTCGAAGAAATTTTTCCCAACGTGGTGTCGCTTCCCACCTGTCACAACGGTGGCCCCTTTGGAAATGGCATCACTCACGTGTTTCTCTACCTGTGGGAGGAGAAAAGGAAGAGCCTTTGGGAAAGGGGATCCAGGATGCTTGGAAAATGTTTAAACTATCAAAAACTGTTAACTGGGCTTTTCTTTTTCAAATAGGTTTGAAACCATGTACCCCAGTTCCTTCTAGGTTGGAAGAACCAAATACACAGATACGGAGTCAAGAGGGCAGGTTGTATATACAATGCTGCTTCCGCCCCACTCACTGCAAGGACTGAGGCTGAAGCTCCAACACTTTGGCCACCTGATGTGAAGAGCTGACTCCTTGGAAAAGACCCTGACGCTGGGAAAGGTTGAGGGCAGAAGGAGAAGGGAACAACAGAGGAGGAGATGGTTGGATGGCATCACCGACTCAATGGACATGAGCTTGAGCAAACTCTGGGAGCTGGTGATGGACAGGGAAACCTGGCAGTCTATGGGGTCACAAAGAGTCGGACGTGACTTAGCGACAGAACAACGGCAACCGTGCTCTGTGGGTTTCTGGCTGATTGGTCTTACTGTTCACTGAATGGCCTAATACAAACACACTCGTGTCTTTCCAGGCCTGATGCTCAGCTGCCTTTCTGGGATTTGCTCTCCTTGCCCTCCTGGGTTAGTTCCAGGCTCTTGGATCCCACGTAGTTCTTGTCCCTGGACTTCTCTTTCACTTTGTTCTAATATTTTCTCCTTGAGTACTAGTTATTTCGAAAAAGGTGCACTGAGGATGGTTTATATTCAGAGTGTTCTGATAACTGCAGGTCGGATTCTTTTATCTTGCACTGGCTGGTAATGGAATCTGGACCCCAAATAATTTTCCTTCAGAGTGTTGAGTATATTTCTCTACTTCCAGTGCTGACAATGAACATTCTAACTCAGAAATACTTCTCACTCCTTTATGGGTCGATTTTCCCCACTCTAGAAGCTTCTTGAATCTTCTTTGTATATTCCCGATATTCTAAAATTTTAGCAAAACACACCTGGGTTTTCTCTTTATTCTAATTCTATATACTTGGCAATTGGCAGAGTCTTTCAATCTGAAGAATTATTTCCCCCTAGCTCTGAGAAGTTTTCCTCTAGCATTTGTTTGATAGACCTGTTTCTTCCACTTCAAGTCTTTTTAGAGCTTCTATCACTAAAATGGATCCACCCCTGTGTGGGTGCATGTTCAGTCGTGTCCGACTCTTCGTGACTCCCACGGACTGTAGCCTGCCAGGCTCCTCTGTCCATAGGATTTTCCAGGCAAGAGTATGTCCCGTCTTCTCAAAACTCTCGCAGGACAATATTAGATTCCTAGAAATGTCTGATCTCAAAAACAAAAAGCCTTTTTCCTCCCCTTTTAGGTGTTCCAAAGATGAAAGAACTTTGTATTTCAAGATGGTAATTCCTGAAGCAGCAGGAGACAGAATTCCCACCACTGCAAGAGGAGATGTAGGGACGGCAGCAGAATGCAAGTGGCAGATCTCATGGGAACTCAGCGAAATGACAGAGCTGGAAAAGCTGATAACCCGACGATGCCACTTGAGTCAGACAAATTGGCAGAAATTCACTAGTTTTTCTAATTTCTCCTTGTTTCCAAAACCACCTTGCTGGGCACCTTACCAGAGTGCTTTTTGATACTGAAACCAGGACACCGCACAGATAATAAGACAGACTTACCTTTTCTACAGCTTTCGCGTTAATTAACGGGCCTTGAGTAGTTCTCTCTTCAAATCCGTTACCCACATGCAGGTTTGTTTTAATTGCCTCAGCAAATTTTTTCACAAAGGAGTCATGGATACCGCTTTGCACCAAGAAACGGTTGGAGCACACACAAGTCTACGCAGAAAGAAAGAAACTCACATCGACAGTTCATCAGACGCTACTGACCCAACCAGTCAACCTGTGACTGCTGCTACCTCGGAATATAAATGTACTTCCCAGGAAGTTGCTGTCCTGGGTCCCCCCTCCATACTCGAGCTTGGCCCTAAAGACAAACATGCCAAGACCACGTACTTCTCCAGGCCTCCACAGCCACCATACCTCTGTGGTCAAACAGGTAAGCGAGCGTAAATAACCTGTGAGCCAAAAGCCACTAACCCAGGTTTTCTTCAAATGGCTCATATTGGAACGAGAAAGCCAACACAAGAAATTAGCTCCTTGAGACAGTGATATTCAGCGACAGAGAGCAAAAGCCAGAAGGAAAAGGATTCAAAGGCTAATTTATGTCCTCTAGCTCAGCGAACCTTTCAACAGCTTGGCAGAATCCATCCTTTTGCAAATGGACACAAGACCGTTCTTTCAGCCTAAATTATTGAAAAGCCCTTTGTTTATTATATTTTCTAGTTTAGATCTAATATTTTCAAGTTATAAATACATTATTGGAAATGAGGTTATCCTTGATACATTTTCTTCTTGGCTTTTTTCTTAATTGTGTATTTTCTAGTAGAAACAGTTTGTAGATAATTTTGTACCCTGTGCATTTTTATTGGCTTAAAGCATATACCCCAAAGTTGTAGCTTTGTAACTCTGAAGGTTATACACCTTTGCATTTTGTGTTTCTAAAAGGAAACATACCTATTTCAGAAACAACCAAGCTTATCTAGGTTATGTGAAAGGAGAAAAATGAATTACCAATGGTCAAAACAGGATGAAAACTATTTAATAAAGAATATTATACACTTCACCTTTTTCCTCCTAGATAACTTTCCAGTTTTTTATTCCATTTCTGGAATGCATTTAAAATCGCTTATTGATGGTACTCTAAGATGAAGTGCTTACCTTGTATGAGATTACTTGGAAGGTCCCTGCTGGATCTAATGCTCTGGGATTCCCTAGAAGGTGTGAGCGCAGGCCACCACTCTCCCAGGGACAAGCTGGACCCTCCTTGGCCCACTGTGGTGTGTATAGCCCTCTAGTGGAAGCCTGTCCTGCTCCCCTTCATTTCGCGAAGAGTGAGACCCAGGCAGTAGGGTTTTGAGTTTTTCAAGGCACCATCTCAACATTTTCCAACCTTCTTTTCCTTAAGACTGTGGGCTCCAAACCCTAGCTGTTCAGGCTATTTTGTATCTGAGGAGATGTTTAAACCTGTTCAGCAGAGAAAAGTCCAGCAAGGGAAAACTATGAAAATAACCAGATTCAAAGAGGAGATGAAAGAAGAGAATGATTTGATTAAAAGGCTTCTGCTGTTCAGGAAATTTTCCTCGAAGTCAGAGATGAAGACACCTTATTTCCCTTCATACCCTCTGAGCCTGGCAGAGTCCTAGACAAAGAGAAGGCACTCACTAAACATCCGATAAAGGACACGCACGAAGAATGAAGGGAGGAACCCAGAAGTGCCCTTTCTCCCAGGAGGTGAGGAAGGGGGTAGGATCTTTGTAAAGCACACAACCCAGAAAAATGCTCCGGGACTCACCTGTCCAGAGTTCCTAAATTTGGAGGCCATGGCCCCGGCAACAGCCTGGTCCACGTTGGCACTGTCGAAGACGATGAACGGGGCATGGCCACCCAGCTCCATGGACACCCTCTTCACAGAGTTTGCTGCGTGGTGCAACAGGACCTGGGAGCAGACAGAGGATGCTGTGAGCGCCCAATCAACAACAGGGACCGGTAAGGCTTTGTTTCAAAAAAGAACCCATAGAGGAGGAAGCCAAGTACACAGCAGTGTATATGGGATGACAGTTTGCATAAGAAACGGGGGAAATTATATATATATAATATACATACTTGCTTATATTTGATAAACATGGAGAAGATGACAAGAAACTAAAAATAATTATGTATAAAAGGGAGGAAACCAGGGATGGGGTAAGGGTGAAACTTCTGAATATAAGCATGTTTATATTGCCCTGATTTTTGAACCATGTCAGTGTGTGACCTACTCAGAAAATTATAAACAGGCTTAACAATCACAGAGGATAATAGGATAGGATAATAAAATCACTCAGAACCCGAGAACCCCTAGTTTGCCACTGATAAAATCCTAAGGTATATCTATCCAGAATTTGGCTATATACACAGAGGGATATGTACTTTTTTAAAAAAAACAACTTTATATTTTATATTGAAGTATAGCTGATTAATAATGTGATTAATAATGCTGATTAATAATAGTTTCAGGTGGACAGCAAAAGGACTCAGCCACACACATGCATGTATCCATTCTCCCCCAAACTCCCCTCCCATCCAGGCTGCCACATA
>SJYV01019471.1:70952-91410 GCA_006410875.1 Neotragus pygmaeus
AAGAATTGATGCTTTTGAACTGTGGTGTTGGAGAAGACTCTTGAGAGCCCCCTGGACTGCAAGGAGATCCAACCAGTCCATTCTGAAGGAGATCAGCCCTGGGATTTCTTTGGAAGGAATGATGCTAAAGCTGAAACTCCAGGACTTTGGCCACCTCGTGCGAAGAGCTGACTTGTTGTAAAAGACCCTGATACTGGGAAGGATTGGGGGCAGGAGGAGAAGGGGATGACAGAGGATGAGATGGCTGGATGGCATCACTGATTCCATGGACCTGAGTCTGAGTGAACTCTGGGAGTTGGTGATGGACAGGGAGGCCTGGCGTGCTGCAATTCATGGGGTTGCAAAGAGTCAGACACGACTGAGCAACTGAACTGAACCAGAGGAAATAAAGGCTTTCTGCAGAAATGGTTAATCCCAGGCCTGGGACAAGAAATATATATGATAAGTCTAAAATATCTTGTCATATTAGATAGCAAAGAAGGTCTCAAAAACTATTAGAGTTATATTAAAAGATAAAAGAGCCAACTCTAAGAGGCTGCTATTGGCCAAAAGTGGGAGCAATGTGAGCTTCATCAAGGATAATAACCACAAGAAAGTGAAACTCATCAAATACCAAGACATTAAAATCTATTAGCACATAATGCTCCTTAAAAAACAAATTGGGAACTTTTGGCAGATGACAGGAATAGATTCATTTATTTGAAAAACTGTTAAATAAAAATAATCACATATACTGCCTTTCCTCTGTGAATTCACTGCCGGGTAACCACAGAGTTGATGGGAAGCTTTGATTTACAGAAGTGGTCTGGTGAATAAATAAGGAAAGAATTCAAATATTACCATTTGGGCAACTCCTAATGAATCAACAGACCAAGTAGCATCGTACAGCAATGGGTGCAGATATGAAAACAGACACCAGACCTTATTCCCCACTTGACAAGCCCATCTTGACACAAGATGGGCTCGAACCCGAGTCTGATGAAGTGTCTGGATACAGCTGCCAGTTTGGAAAGCACAGGAGACAGGAACATGGTCCCTGATGTGCTGTCTGCAAAGCCCAGCTGATGGGGAGCTCTACCGGTCAGATGTCCAGCTTCCTCAAGAGACAGATTGTAAGGGAAAGAAAAGGGTGGAGGGGAATCTGCCCAATAGAAGGAACTCATCAGATGTTCCAAATTTTAACAAGTGAAGGCCTCTGCAGGAAGTCTGGATCCTACTCTGCGTGACATGAGAAGCCATTATTAGAGGGTTTTAAACAGGAACAAGATCTGACCGAATGAAGACTGAGCTGGAGAAGGAGTGGTTAATAAGAGGTGCCCTCAATGTGAGAAATGCCCACCTTTTAGTCACATTAGTGACTTAATAAAAACGATGGCTAGATACCATTGTTAGGGTAGCCTAAACAACAGCCTATAGATGTCAGGAAATTCCCGTTATTTTTTCTAAAAATAGGAATATCTGACCTAAAATAATGACTGGTGATTTAAAGCACAGCACCATCAAACAGGAGATGCAGGCAGAGAAGGAGGCTTCGACAGTGCTTCCTCGTGTCCCAGATAGATAACATCGTTTTTTGGACCCAGTGCATAGAGGCTCACCTCAGCCAAGGCCAGGGCGGAGAAGGGCNAGCAGCAGCAGCAGCAGGTTTATCATAGCTTTTCTTCCAAGGAGCAAGCACACCCTGTGTGCAGCAGGACCCAGGGGAAAGGAGCAGTGACTTGTTTGTTCAGCTATGCTATTTGTCACAGCTTAAATCTCCTCCCTCCCCTCACCTCCACGTGAACTCCATGAGGGCAGGAATGTTTCTTTTGTGGAACTGCTGTATCCCCAGAACCTCCCACAGTGGCAGGCATAACAAGTGCTCAGAAAATGTCTGATGGATGAATCAGTGTTAGATTCCCTTGGTACTTGGACCTCATTGCTGCACTGTCTTCCTTCAGACAAAGGATGCTGAAGGGCACGGTAGAAAATGACCTCTGGGCTGACTCCGGTGTCATAAACTAAATGGAGGAGGAAGGAAATCTCCCTGCCTCAACATCGCTGCCAATCTCTCCCCCTCTGACACCCCCCACCCCCAATTCTCTACTCCTGTCTATGTCAGTTACAGGATGGATCTGCCTATTCAGGCCCCAAACCTGGAGGGTGGTTCTGGGCTTGTCTCTTCCCTTGTCCAAAGCCCCCGATTTTTTCCAGTTCTCTCCACTCCCCAGCTCATGACGGCCCGAGCACTCATTACCAGCACTCATTACTCCTGTAAACCACCCCATTAGCCTCCTGCGTGNCAAACCTGGAGGGTGGTTCTGGGCTTGTCTCTTCCCTTGTCCAAAGCCCCCGATTTTTTCCAGTTCTCTCCACTCCCCAGCTCATGACGGCCCGAGCACTCATTACCAGCACTCATTACTCCTGTAAACCACCCCATTAGCCTCCTGCGTGGTGTTCCTGCAGCCAGGCAGGTACTTCAGAGGCTCTGAAATCACACGTGCTCTCACCTTCCCCGAAAGCAACCACCCTTCCCCCGCGGTCTGCTGGCTTATCATTGCAGGTTCGTGTTCTGCTCCCCTGCCCGACCCTTTCTGAGGCTGAGGGCGAGGCCATGGTCCCCTAACGCCCGCACCGGGCTTGGCAGAAAGCCGACGCTTCAAACTTCTTCGTTGTTACTAAGTCTTTCCACATGGTGTATTCTGGAGCACTGGAGAGGGAGAGGTGACACAGCTGGTTTCACTAGGGTACAAAGCCCCGATCGCCCCTGGATCCGGCGCGCACTCACCTTGGCCGAGACCCCCTTCCAGCTGCAGAAAGCCTCGTAGGCAGCGCGCACGGCGGCGCGGGCCTCGGGCACCCCGCAGTCGGCCATCAAGCCCAGCTCGGCGCCGCTGGCCGGGTCGTGCACCGGGAAGGTGGCGGCTGCCGAGACCCAGAGGCCGCCCACGAAGCCGTCGGTGCGCAGCAGGGCCGAGGAGAGGCCCGCCGGGCCTCGGGCGTAGCCGCGGATCGGNCGCCGCTGGCCGGGTCGTGCACCGGGAAGGTGGCGGCTGCCGAGACCCAGAGGCCGCCCACGAAGCCGTCGGTGCGCAGCAGGGCCGAGGAGAGGCCCGCCGGGCCTCGGGCGTAGCCGCGGATCGGGGCCACCGGGCAGTCGGCACGGGGGCGGCAGATCCGGCAGGGAGGTGCCCGCCGGAGGTGCGGAGCCGGGCAGCTCCGCAGCCGCAGGCAGGTCGCCATGGCCCTGGCGGCGACGGCAGGAAGCAGGCTAGCGAGCGTGCGCACCCGGCACCAGGCTGCGGCGGGGGCGCGCCGGGCGGCGGGGACGCGGAGCAGCGCCCTTAGCGCCGCTCAGCCGCGAACTCTAGACCTTGATTGACCGAGAGCGCCTGCAAGCTCGGCTTCCTGCGCGACCTGGGAAGGATCGCGGATGCGAATGGGAAAGCTCCCTGGTAGAGGCGCCTGCGGACCCTCGTCAGCTTTATAACTATTCCTTAGCCCCTCCGCCGCTCCCTCTCACCACCAGCCCCATAACCAGCTTTCCCCGCCGCTGGAATTAGTGCTTGATCCATGAATGTGCCGACGTCAGCCCCAGTTTCTTAGGACGTGAGCAGGATGCTTCACTGTCATAGCTTCTGTGCGTTTAGAATTTGGGGCAAGTGTTCTCGGAGGGGGTGTAGTGTGGCCCAGCGTTCTGCTGCCTGGATGCTTGTCTATTTCTGCGTTAACTGGGAGCAGGGATGCCCTCGATATAAGCGCCTTTGGAGAGGAACAGACTTGGAGCAAACTCAGAATCTCTTGTTGACAAGCTGTGTGAGCTTCCACAAGTCCTTTACCCTGGGTCCGCTGCTTTGCGGGATGGAATGATAACCTGCCCCATGGGTTTGTTGTGAGAGAAGATATAAGGCTCGGTACAGTTGCTACCTTAAATTCAGCTCAGTGTTAAATAAAATCCATGGTAGCTGACCTGGGTCAAACAACTAGTGAGATTAAAGAGTCCACTAAAAAAGATGGACAATTTCAGAGTTTCTAGTTAAGTTTTATTTGGGGCAAATGAGGACTGCAGGCTGGGAGGCAGCAGCTCAGATAGCTCTGAGAGACTGCTCCAAAGAGGAAGAGGGGGGAAATCAGTATATAAGATTTTGGTGAAGGAGGGAGTTCAATACAATTAAACGCTCATTTTACAAAAGGTTTTCTGCTAGTCGGGCTTCCCTTGTGGCTCAGCTGGTAAAGAATCCTCCTGCAGTACNTAGCTCTGAGAGACTGCTCCAAAGAGGAAGAGGGGGGAAATCAGTATATAAGATTTTGGTGAAGGAGGGAGTTCAATACAATTAAACGCTCATTTTACAAAAGGTTTTCTGCTAGTCGGGCTTCCCTTGTGGCTCAGCTGGTAAAGAATCCTCCTGCAGTACAGGAGACCTGGGTTTGATCCCTGGGTTGGGAAGATCCCCTGGAGAAGGGAAAGGCTACCCACTCTAGTATTTTGGCCTAGAGAGTCCAGGGGGGTGCGCAAAAAGCTGGACACAACTGAGCAACTTTGACTTTCACTTTTCTGCTAGTCAGGAGGTTCTGCTGTCACCGTGAAGAGATTTAGAGCTTTCAGTGCCTTTCTAGATGTGAGGAGATGCAAGTATTGGAATCATGAAATCAGTTCCTGAAAATATCCAACTTTCTAAAGACCTGTCCCACCAGATTCCCTGGAGCACAGAGTGCCTCCCTCCACCCTGAATTCCCTCAGGGAGTGCTGAAGTTCAACAGCTGTGGCACCACGGGGTTCAATCTCCACAATGAGACAGATGGCAAATGCCCTTGTTCGGTCTCTGACAATGCTCTTGGCAAGTGGCAGTTTGTAGCTGACAAAAGTTAGGCCACCAGGGAGTCAACATCAAGCAACCAAGGTATGATCACAATTAGACTTTGCCTAAAACTCTGGAAGTAGCAAGGAAGCCTCAACTTTGATGAGGATATAAATAGCAGGCCTATACTCAGAGTCTGTGAGTTCAAATGAAACCTAGCTTTCCGAGTTGATTTAGGATCACTAGTCCCAAAAAACTCCCAGTATTTCTACTAAGAGGAGAGGCTCTTGCTGGCTTTGGTAGAGCCTATGGTGTTTCACAGAAAGTTTTCACTTCTCAGGTTCAAAGGATTTGTTAACAAAGTAAGTCACTCGTTATATACAAACAAATAATACCAATATTTATTAGAGAATTATCCAGCTTACTTTCAATATACTAACATTAAAAAAGAAATAGAAACAGCGGAGGATACATCATCAAATTGGGCGTTGACCAACATCTAGACTTAGCACTGGGAAGTCCTATGACACAGCTCATCTGGAGTCCCAATTGGGAAAATGTCCCAGGAAGTGAGTCTGCTCTGTGGGTGAAAAATTACAGTAGTTGTTCAGTTGCTTAGTCATACCTGGCTCTTTGCAACCGCATGGACTTCTAACTGCTGGTCTTCCCTGTTCTTCACCATCTCCTAGAGCCTGCTCAAACTCATGTCCATTAAGTTGATGATGCTATCCAAGCATCTCATGCCCTGTGGCCCCTTTCTCCTCCTGCATTCAATCTTTGCCAGCATCAGGGCCTTTTCCAGTGAGTTGACTTTTTCTATCAGGTGGCCAAGATATTGGAGTCTTTCCAATGAATAGTCAAGGCTGATTTTCATCAGGATTGACTGGTTTGATCTCCTTGATGTCCATGGGACTCTCAAGAATATTCTCCAACATCACAGTTCCAAGGCATCAGTTCTTCAGTGCTCAGCTTTCTTTATGGTCCAACCCTCACATCCATACATTACTACTGGAAAAACCATATCTTTGACTATTCAGACCTTTGTTGGCATTGCCTCTGCTTTTTAATACACTGTCTAGGTTTGTTATAGCTTTTCTTCCAAGAAGCAACTGTCTTAATTTCTTTAAATTTCTTTTTAATTTCACAGTTCAGGGCTCCTGCTTATAATCCCAGGACTTAAACTGATATCATCATCAATCTGTGAGCAAACTGCAGCTCTGATTTCATGTTAAGGCTGTTTGTTTTGTCTTGTAAAACTTGGAATTTTGTTAAGCCTGGGGCTTGGATGGCCTGATCCCCTCCAGGGAAGGTATGTCCCCTATCTTATGTATGGGGCTTATCTGTCAAATCTTGCACTCAGAGTCAAGGTAGTGTCCAGGCAGGGTAGAAGCAAGGTCAGAAGCCTGCCCTGCTTTGTCTCTGAAAGCCCCTAACAGTGGGCTCTTCAACTTTTTCTAGATTTTTTTTTTTTGTTTTTTGCAAAAGGCCGAGGTTTTACTTTATATTTTAACTTTGGTTTTTGCTGAGTTACTGTTGTTCATTCTTGAGTCGGTCACATTTGTAGCAGAAATGGGAATAGCATTGGGTTGCCTGGTGGCTCAGATGGTTAAAAAATCCACCTATAATAGGAAGACCTTGGTTCAATCCCTGGGTCGGGAAGATCCCCTGGAGAAGGGAACAGCTACCCAGTCCGGTATTCTGGCCTGGAGAATTTCATGGATAGAGGAGCCTGGCGGGCTACAGTCCATGGGCTTTCAAAGAGCTGGGTACAACTGAGCTACTTGCACTTTCAAACAGAATTTAATCTTTCATGTATTCTATTCAAGGAATTGTGGGTTAGAGGCAGTGCTGAGTTTGAGTAGGCTTGGGGAGCTGGTGATGGGGAGTTGGGATAGGGAAGCCTGGCACGCTGCAGTCGATGGAGTCGCACAGAGTCGGACATGACCGAGCGGCTGAACTGAACTGGACTGGGGAACTGGTGTGTTTCCATTTCCTGCCTGCAGACGGCGCTCTACGGATGGTTGATTTCTAAGGTTTTGGAAACTCTGTTTTGTTGAGCAAACTAAAGTCCAGAATAATGAAGTCAGCTGTGTTGCTTCTCTTGATCTGAAATTACTCTTATTTTTCCAAGGTTCTATTTCAAACGGTGCCCACTCTGCCTAGGGCCCATAGTATTTTTGTGAGAACACAAAAATGTTTCCCTTCTTAGAAAGTCAGAATTAAAAAATGAGATTTTACTTTAAGTATTAAGATATTAACCTTGATACCAGTGCAGATGTAAAATGTGATTTTTTTTAAAAGAAAAATGTTTATTCTTTTTTTAATTTTACTTTATTTTACTTTACAATACTGTATTGGTTTTGCCATAGAAAAATGTTTATTTTTATGAAAGAGGAGGCCCCCACCAAGGCAAAAGTGCCTAGGGCCTAGGAAATTCACCATGTCCCTTGCCTGACTCCCCCACTATTCTGTGCTCTTTGCAGACTCCCATTCAGAGCAGGAATGATTCCGTCCTGACTCCCATCTTGCTTCTAGGCTGCCCAGAGCCGGCCAGGTGTGTTCACCAGGGCTTGAAAGGTTAAGATCATCTGGTGACAGGGACCTTTCTTCCTTTCCCTTGGCTTTCCCCTGTCCTGAGTACCTGCAACTGTTAGCTTTTACCTTTCTCCACCCTCTCTCCCTTTCACTCTAAGGACACTATGATGATAGCAGCATATTAGAATGTATAGACATGAGCTGAAAGTGTCTGCTTTTTTCCAAACGTTTCTGGACCTTAAACTTGTCATTTATCTACGCAAGGAGATCCAGCTTCACTTTAAATGCCCTACCCAGTGTTGGATTTATACATGAATCTGTATTGTTATTAAAAATGTATTGCTGAATATCTTGAGTGTAAAATTATTTCTCTTATTTTTGAATTCAATAATGAATATAGTTACACAGTGGAAGTCTTTTGGGGGAGAGAGGGGCTTGTGGGATCTTAGTTCCTGACTCGGGATCGAGCTGGGCCCCAACAGTGAAAGCGCTGGATCCCAACCACTGGATCACCAGGGAATTCCCTCCATAGAAGTCTTAGGTATATCTTTTAGAAAGGGAAAATTCAAATTCTTTTGGATGATGATGATGTTTAGTTGCTAACTCATTTCCGACTCTTTGCCACGCCATGGACTGTAGCCCGCCAGGCTCCTCTGCTCATGGGATTTCCCAGGCAAAAAATACTGGAGTGGGTTGCCATGTCCCTTTCCAGGGGATCTTCCTGACTGAGGGATAGAATCAGCATCTTCTGCATTGGCAGATGGATTCTTTACCACTGAGCCCCTGGGGAAGCCAGTGTGTATTGAACACTTAAACTGTGTACCAGTCTCTATTCTAAGCATGTTACTGTAATCGTCTGATCTTCATAACGACCCTATGTGGTGGGCAGTATTATTACTCCCATTTTTTATGTATAATTTTATAAGTAAGGAAACTGAGACAAACTTTTAGTAATTGTTCAATAGAAGGGAGTAGAACAACGACCCAAATGAAACCCAAGGCCTTGTGCTCAAGCTTATACTTCCTGCCCCCAATTCCTTAATGGACCTGCTTGTTTACTTCTCAACTTGCATCTCTATTTATAGAAAAGCTCTGAATGGTAGACTCATGCTCTCTATTTTATGACAAAGCCACCTGTATTAGGAAAGAGGGCAGGGGGGTGGAAAGAAAAATAATTCCATACACATTTGTCGGATAGTTTTCTTAATATTGCAAGCTGTATTTTAACTTTCCTTTAAAAATCGTATCTTTGCTTTCATGGTTACAAAGGTTATGCAAACTTCACAAAAGCTCAAGCAGTATTGTCCTGTAAAGGCCCTATCTCTTAACTATCACACTAGACTGCCTAAGCAAGTAATTGCCTCTCATTCTGTTGCACACATAAAATTAAGTCATTCTGAACCGTAAACACAAAAATTATATGTAATGAGAAACTCGGGATTAGTATTGCTTAGTTACAGATCCCTGAACCTGTTTCTTTCTCTGGAGCTTTGTGGCTAGATTTGTTTTATTAAATCTGATTAGATATCGTTTTCAGGCAGTGCTTCATCTTCCCTGTTGACCCTTTGCAGCCCTCTTACTTTATCAGTCACTGTATACTCCTGAGTCTTCTGGGCTTGTGAAGTTGCTCAGTCATGTCCAACTCTTTTCGACCCCATGGATTGTAGCCCACCAGGCTCCTCTGTCCATGGGATTTTTTCAGGCAAGAATCCTGGAGTGGGTTGCCATTTCCTTCTCCAGGGGGTCTTCCTGAGCCAGGGATCGAACCTGGGTCTCCCGCACGGCAGGCAGACTCTTAACCGTTTGAGCCACCAGGGAAAGTTCTTCTGGGCTTACCAGAGCCACACCCCTCTCATATTGGAGAAGGCAATGGCACCCCACTCCAGTACTCTTGCCTGGGAAATCCCATGGACGGAGGAGCCTGGTAGGCTACAGTGAAGGGAGCAAACTCCACGGCCTCTGGTGGCCAGAAGGGTCCGGCAGGCTGCACGCATCGTGTGGCTGGTGGGGACCGGGGAACGTGGGGCGAGTACCTCTGGCTGGGGATAGAGACCTGCCAGCTGGATGGCGCTCCAGCTGATGGTCCTCGCATATGGGGGAATGAGTTCATGAAGCCAGTTCTTTGTTTTTTTTTTAAAAACAGCTAGAAGTCAGGTTTTTTTTGTTTGTGTTTTAGGGGTTGTGCTGCACAGCTTTGGGGATCTTAGTTCCCACACCAGGAATTGAACCTGGGGCTCTCAGCTAGTGAAAGCACAGAATCCTAGCCAGTGGACCAGCAGCAAATTCCCAGAAATATAGATTTCTATGCAGATTTTTCCTGTTAAAAAAAAAATGGCCTAAGTTTATAAAACAGTCCATTTGCCAAACAAAACACTCAGTTTATGGCCTCTGACCTACAGTCAGGAGCAGCAGGGCCTCATGCGGTCGGGGTTGGGGAAGAGCTGTTAGCATTGTTTTCCTTGGGGCTTTGCAGGAGCAAAGGAAACTTGGCAGACACCTGAGGGTCTCAGACCATCCCATCGTATTTTCCATTTGGCTAACCTGAGAATGAACGCTGTGTCCTCCCCCTCTTTCAAAATAACTTTCCTGCTTCTACTGTTATGCGTCATTCGAGCTTTAAGATCACCATCATTTCTACAAAGAGTTACACCTAAGTTCTCCCACGGATTAAGTGCAATAGATTGCATACTTATATGTCAGGTGTATTCTGAACCTCTCATTTTCTGAATCCTTCTTTCTTGGTCCAAAATCTGTCTCTCCCACTCCTACTCCCCTCTCCCCCCGCTGAAAGTGTTATCAGCATCTTTGCTTGCAGGAATCTGACCAGGCAGAAGGTTCTGGATAAGCACTATAAGAACAGCCAGGGAGAAAGAGACCAGGAGTTGTTGTTGTTGTGTAATCCCACACAAGTGTCATTATCTGTTGCCAAATACTGCAAGAGAAGCTGGTTCCAACTGATCATCATAAAAGCTTTCCCAGCGCTTGTGGCTGCAGAGGCCGAGGAAGCAGGGCAACCAGATGTATGCGTGGAAAGATGCAAGAGAAATCGACTCTTGTGAGGTGAGGTGGTCCAATATATGGATTATCAATACCATCAATATCTTTTAAAGATAAATGTTATCAATATCTTAAAAAAAAAAAAGAAAGCAAAGACTATTTGGAGACAACTTTGCTTGGATCTCCATTCAAATGTCACATTAAAAAGAAATCCAGGAGAAACCAGAGTCAGATGATGGGAATGCTCCTACTGGGAGGCATTGAGATTTCAGTTTATCCCTTTTTTTTTTTTTTCCTTTCCTCTCCCAGGTGGAGTTTGTTTGCTGTCCTGGTGAAGTTAAACAGTAGTTAAACAGTTGACTTCACTGGGAAATGATATTATTTTGAAATGAGGCAGGGTTTCCCGTGTCAGTGACCTGGTTAGAGGGAGAGCGGCTGGTCTGGGCCAGGCTTCTGGACTCGTGCTGCCGCAGCTCTGGGCACTGCTCGTCACCATAGGAGCAGGGAGTAATGAGAGCATGTCTGCTTTCAGATTCTGGTCAGGGCCGCTGATGCTGCTGGGCTTCCTCTGCCCTAGAAGTTCACCATGTGGCATTTTGACACACATAGAAATAGGTAAGTGGCAGCCTCTTGTCACGGTATGAAGGACACTGTCTGTCAGTAACGTTAAGGAAGGGATTTAAAATCTATCCCATGTGTTGACAACAGGTTCCCCTGCTGCCCTGAGCCATGTGGCAGTGAAGGGGAGAAAGCCCAGGCTGGAGTCGTCCAGGATTGGGGACTGACTATCGGAGTGAAGTCCATGGAGAAGCAGGAAGGTGCTTTGATCACTGGGTCTCGGGCTGTTTCTCTGCATGGGGAGATAGGAACTGGATAAACTTGGGTGGGGGTGGGGGGCATCCCATGAAGCCGAAGAACTGATAGAATGGGAGAAGAGAAAAATGGGGGTAGTATGGTAGGAGTAGAGGAATCTATTTTTGTTTTTACATTTCCAAGTATATGTGAAGTATATATGTAGCCACGGGACTGGGTCCCCTGAGTCACACGGCTTTAAAGATTGTTGGGTTCAGGGAAAGGAAGGAAGCAGGGGAATTTTAATGGTCCCTGGTGTTAGAGATGCCCAGAATGATGGCAGGATTTGGGGAGCCCAGGGATATAATAAGCTGATGCCTATGAGCTTGGGGCAAAGGCTGAGTGATCTGGATAAAGGTAGATGGTAGCACAAAATGTTGGTTCTTGGATGAAATGTATTCGTAATGTTTTTTCACTCTTCAGATAAAAACAATAACAATGGTTTAGTTATGCTACCTCTAGAAGGTTCAAAGCAGAACAAGTTTATGAATGAAAAATGAAAATTTGGAAAGGGGGCAGGGAGGCTTAAGAGGGAGGGGATATATGCATATTTATGACTGACTCATGTTGTTGTACAGCAGAAACTAACCCAACATTGTAAAGCAACTATCCCCCAATTAAAAAAAAATATGAAAATTTATCAGTGCAAAACAGAATATTGAACTCTGCTGGGCAGGAACTGTATGATCACAGAATTATGATTTGAAGGAATACTAGAGGTCACTAAGTACAGTTCCTTTATTTTACAACAGAGGAAATTGATGGAAGAGAGTTTTCACAGCTAACTCGTTAGTAACCTAGTCTAGAATTATATATCCTAACAGTTGATCCAGTGTTCTTTCATGAAACATCTATGCTAAAATGTTAGAGTCATTTAACATCTAAAATGTTAGAATCAGTGGAAAGGGAATCAGGCGTAGGTTTTAATACCAGCTCTGCTATAAACTACGTCAGAGACTCTGGGCAACTCACTTTCTCTTTTGCAAAATGGGGGGGCTGAACTTCTTAATGAATTCTAAATTATCATGCACATCTAAGTTCTGGGAAACTGAAATTGCTAAAAACTCTAACAGTGGGCCAAAGAGGAACAAATATAAGTGAGAATATTCAACTTTTTAATCTTTAGAATTAAAAAATTAGCAAGATGAAACAGATGAAATTTCAAAGGTTTTAAAATTCAGATAATTGCTTGCCTTTCTTCAGTAGATGCCAAACAAGGGTCCTAATAATTAATATAAATATAACATTTTTATGTGGACATAACTGAAGGCAATTCCAAATCTGAGGAGATTGTGAGGATTCTTATACAAAGAGATTAAAACTTTGATAATTATTTGCCAATAACTTACATGATTTCATAAATATCATGGTTCTTGTTTTCACTNCTCATTGCAGCCTGGGGAGGGGGCAAGCCTGGGCTCCCCGCGAGACCTTAGCTAGTGGTGAGGAAGTGTGGGGCCGTGTTTTTTCCTTCGGTGTTTGTCTAGAGCAGGGAGGTTACTGTGCAGAAGTTCTGTCTTGCTAGGCTGTCCCATGCCTGGTTTTGTGGCCTGAGAGTTGCAGGCTTTTGTTTTGTCTGTACCCATTGGAGTTTCTAGGCAGCTGGCTTTTCCAATATCCAGTTTGGACTACATGAAGCAAAAAGAAAATCCACAGAACTCACCGCAGTGTTACTCTTCAGCTCCTTTTCAATGTGCATACTTTTATCGACCTTTGAGTCATAAGTTATATTCTTTTCGTAGACAGTGTCCAGGGTTTCAGCTGTATTTAGCAAAAAGAACAAGGATAAGTACACCCATTCTATCTTCCTGGAAGCAGAAGTCCTATTGCTGTTAATGATAATTTTGGTTAAGATGGTATCTGCCACATTTTACATTGGAAAGTTAATAAATATTTTCTACTTTTTAAAGTAGTAAATATTTTGTAGGGAGATATATTGAGGTAATGCAAATATTCTGTTTCTCATTAAACTTTTTAGCATCCATTGATTCTAAACATCCATTGATGTTTGCCAAATATTTATCTGATCTATCATCCTTGTACATTTATAAATTTGGATTCTGCTTTAAGGTAAAGCCTCTTCTTCCCCATTTATCTATCTCTTTATGTTATATATTCATGGATTCCTATTTTATCAGTGGTTTATATCACATTACATGCAGTGCTTAGTCGCCCAGTTGTGTCTGACTCTTTGTGACCCAAGGACTGTAGCCCGCCAGGCTCCTCTGTCCATGGGATTCTCCAGGCAAGAATATTGGAGTGGGTTGCCATGCCCTCCTCCAGGGGATCTTCCCAACCAGAGATCAAGCCCAGGTGTCCCACGTTGCAGGCAGATTCTTTACCGTCTGAGCCACCAGGGAAGCCCTATATCACATTACAACTATTATTTATCCTGATGCTCAAATTGTCCCAGAATTCATTTCAAGTTGGCTTTTGTGTCTGTTTCAAACCCTGAATTCACATGAAAACATCTCCAATTCCAATCCATCAGCACAGGATCTAATCTAATCTTCTCCAGGTTCGTATCTATAACTCCTTTCTGCAACAGTGAGAAACCTGACCTCCATTATCCTTAATACGAGTTCTGGTTCGGACATGCTTGATCTCCTTGTAGGGAATCCAAGGAGCAAGTCCCTTTAGCCTTGGTACTGCTAGTCAAATCCCCTTTGCCCAGAAACAAATGAAAAATGAAAACAAAACAGGGAAGACATACGGGACCAAGAGAGGATTAATATCCTTAACTGTTCCTGTAGATCATTGAAATTTCTTTATCTTCAGCTTTGGAAACAGATTCACTTTTAGAAGTCTGTTATTATTTTTTTCATTTTTGCCAATATGTGAAAATGGTATTTTGTTATAGGTTATATTGACAAATAATTGATTTATTATCAATGAGGTTAAATATATTTTCAAGTGTTTATTGACTTTCTATTGCTTCTTTGCCTGTGTCTTTGCTAATTTTTCTATTAGGATATTAATCTTGATGTGAAGAATGAATTTTTGTTTTGCTAAAGATAGCATCTTATCATGTGTCAAATGATTCTTATGGTTATTTATTTTTCTCTTAAATTTGTTTCTGGTTCTCTTTACCATGCACAGCATTAAAATTTTTGTGTAGTTAAGTGCATCAGTCTTTTCTTTCGTGGTTTCTGCCTGTATGTTTTGCTTAGAAATATCATTCCTATTCTGAGATTATACAACTATTCACTTAAAACGTGTCTTGTTATTTTCATGGCTCTGTTTCTGACATTTAACTCTCTAACTCATCTTGTACTTAACTTTTGCATAAAGCATGATAGGGATCCAGTGACCTGTTACTGATAATGTCAATTTCAAGTCAGTGTCACATAGGTTAAGTATGGATTCCTGCAAGAATGGAGTGTTCATTGCAGTGGAGTTGTGCCAACACAGTTGTCAATTACTCCATCCTTTATTCATCTCTATCACGCATTAAGTTATTATGGTTGAATCTATTTCTTTACTCTTTATTCTGTTTCATTGATCTGTGTCTTTTGGTGCATTTTTATATTTGAAGGACATATCCTCCTTCGGTACTCTTTTCCCCCTAGCAGTGTCCTGATTCTTTTTTTCTGACACCTTTTCTTAAAATTTATTTTTAATTGGAGTTAAGTTGCTTTACAATGTTGTTCATTTCTGCTATACAACAGCATGAATCAGCTATATGTATACGTGTATCCTCTCCTCTTGAGCTTCCCTCCCACCTGACACCTTTACTTTTTAAAATTTGCTTTAGAATTATTTAAAATTTGCTTTAGCTTTATTTTCCCCTGTTAAGTAATACTATCTCACCGGGAGATGCAGATTGAACAAGTCTTAATACATATAAAGTGACCATTACAGTGGCCGCTAAGATAAATATTCAGCAAAGTTAATTATTACTTTTTAGTGGCAAAAGTCCATCTGTCTTTAGAAAAAAGACTTGTTTCATGTAAGGGTTCATGTAACTGATAAGCCTGGGGCAGAGCTGGACTAAGAGGTCTAAGTGGTACTCTCTCTCCTAGACACTGGAAGACACTGGAAGACACTGGCCATCCAGAGCTCAGTTTCTAAGTTTAAAATCCCTGGAGAGGTGAAGACTTCCTGGCAGTCCCGTGGTTAAGCATCTGCACTGTCGCTGGAAGGCACACAGGTTCAATGATCCTTGCGGAACTAAGATCCCAGTTACCTGCAAGGTGTGGCCAAAAATAAATAAATAAAATAAGATGGAGAAAGACCATCATCTTAAACAAAACCCGGAAGAGAAGAAAGCATCTTCTTTCTTCTCCCCACAGCTCTAGCTGAGAAGTCTTGGGGGACGTTCTAACTGAAGTAGCTTTTGTCAAGCAAACGTCTCTGAGCCAAATACTGTAGTGGGGATGGATATGCCGCCCTTGTTCCCCTGTGGTCAGTCTGCCTCACCTGCTCAGTATGGAAGTGATTCTGTTTTTAGAAGACTGGGGATGAGACACTGCTTGAAAAAGCAAAAACAAAATTTAGGTGATGCTGTGTTTCCTCCTGCTTCAAGTTCTTTGAGGTACTTCTTTGTCGCTTCTACATCTAGCCTATGTTATTAGTAAGTCCCTATTGAAAAATTTAAAGGTTGGATTGCCAGATTTTTCTCTTGTCCATTGGGTCAGAGTTCATTTGCAGATAGTGGAAACCCCTCTGGGTTTCCATAAGGGGAAACTCCTCTTATGTGGAGAGGGGTACAAGACCACGTATTAGGGGCTTCAGTGCTGAGAAACTGTGANCAGATTTTTCTCTTGTCCATTGGGTCAGAGTTCATTTGCAGATAGTGGAAACCCCTCTGGGTTTCCATAAGGGGAAACTCCTCTTATGTGGAGAGGGGTACAAGACCACGTATTAGGGGCTTCAGTGCTGAGAAACTGTGAGAAATGGAGGAGCAGACTCTAAGCTGAGTATCTGGAAAGGACTCCCAGAACAACACACAGAACTGGCCTGCCAGAGCCACTAATCAGTCAAACAAACACTGTTCCCTTCACGAGCTCCATGTCCACCTGTCTCCTATGTGGTTTGGAAAGCAAGAAGCCGCCATCTTGACTGTGGGCTCTGGGACCTCATCACCTCAGCCACGCTCCTTAGCAGCAAAATAGGTGTCCCCTACTGTGCCTTTGATCCCCTGGACCCCCTCTACTTCTGCTGCAGAAAGGCCAAACACTTCCATGCTGGCTGGGAACAAGCAAGGGAGAAGTGGCTCCTCAGCAGCAGCTGGGGAATGTAGTCTTCATTTTCTAGGCCCTGGCACTCATCTGGGTGTAGCCACAAGGGGGTTGGGATGGGATGCCGTGCGCCACGCCACCAAGGAAGAACGCTGAGAAGAAAACCTCTACCACCGACTTATACATCATTTTGGAAATGGGAAAGGGTATTTTTGTAACCCTCCAAAAGGTTATAATTTTAACCTTTAATCTATAAAGGATATCATCTTACTCTAAAACACAGGTAGCAACTATAAACATACACACACACACAAATAGATATGAACTGATATATGTATATGTACATATATACTTGTGTGTGTGTGTGTGTGTGTTAGTCGCCCAGTCACGTCTGACTCTCTGTGACCCCATGGACTGTAGCTCACCAGGCTCCTCTGTCCATGGGATTCTCCAGGCAACAATACTGGAGTGGGTTGCCATTTCCTTCTCTAGAGGATCTTTCTGACCCAGGGATCACACTTGCATCTCCTATGCCTCCTGCACTGGCAAGTGGGTGGCTAGCGGCAAGTACCACTAATGCCACCTGGGAAGCCCCAATAAATACACATGTACACCTGTCTGTATTTTTCTCATTTTACTGGTTGTCACGAGGTCATCAAAAAACTTCCCACATACCAGTTCTGGGTCAGTGAAATTGTCTTGGAGAAATCTTATTCTTCTGGGTGGACAGAAAAAAAGCAAAAGATTTAATTTAAATAGGTGATTTTTAAAAATTTTTTTTTAATTTTTTTATTGCTACTTGATCAGCTCGTTTGGTTTTGGTAGGAAAGAACCTGAAATCACATTTGGTAGGGTGCTATTTGAATTATATTGATACAAGAGTGAGTGATTTATGCCTGCCTTCCTTCACTTCTTCCTTCCATCACTTCTCCCCTACCGTCACATCCTTCTAATTTCCCGCACCTGGGCCTGCTTTTCCCAGGCTGTAGACTCTTGCCCTCTAACCTCTGTATTTTCCTGCTCCCCAGCTGCTACTTAGGCACCGCGATGCATATCAGGCTGGATCCGTGTTTCCTGATTCATTTTACCCTAGCATCTGCGAGAGAGGTAAGGTGAAGACTTACAGACCAGATGATGGTGCTTTTCCTTGGTTGAATGGAACAGCTCAGACTCAAACAAATATCAAACAACACATTATATTTTCCACTGTTGTTGATCAATGACTTAGTTCGGTTGTGTTTTCCATTTAACTGAAACTTACTTGCTTAAGGGTAGAAATTCTGAAAGCTTTATTCTAAGCACTCTGAAATAACTCTCCTGCTTGGTGGCAGAAGAGAAACATTTTGCAGGAAATCAAAAGGTTCAAGTTTTTATTCCTTGAATGTTATCTGTTAGTGTGTGACCTTGAAAAAGCCCCTTCCATGCTGAGTCTCAGTTTCCATGTCTGCAACATAGTCATATCTAAATTAGTTACTATTTAACAGTAATAATTAACGCATGCCTGGCTGCTATACTGAATTGCTGTTGGCATTAACATATGTTATTTTGTCATGTGTTATGCAAACCCAAGATAATATTAAGTTAAATGTGCTTCAGTTATACTTTAAACAAAAGTGGTTAGGCTATTTTTAATTTAATAATGATCTCAAAAATTTGACTTGAGAGATCTGAACTCTGGAATTTTGCTTTTGATTGCTTCTATGACACGTGACACTCCATGAAGAATCTGGCACTTTTGAAGGCTTAGAATAGATGTCTGTTCCTGTTTTTTTTCACTCACCCCTCCTGTGGAAATAGAGAGGCATATAGCACACCCCATTTAAAAATATTATAAATTCAAATACTTGAAAGCTGTTGGAATATCTGCTTTTTTGTGTGTGTGCTGTTAGGGAGGCTGACTATGATGGAAAAGAAGATTAAAAAAAAAAAAAACCTCACTGTGGTGTTGACTCTGATGCTACCGTTCCCTTTATGTGGCATCTTAAAAAAAAAAAGAAAGAAACAATAANCATTGAGAATCTCCAACTTTTTTTAAAAATTGGGGTATAGTTGCTTTACAGTGTGGTGTTGGTTTCTGTTGTACATTGAAGTGAACCAGCTATTTGTATACATATATCCCGGTTTTTGTATTTCCTTCCCATTTAGGTTGCCATAGAACACTGAGTACAGTTCCTTGTGCTATACAGCAGGCTCTCATTCGTTATCTCTTTTGTGAATATCAGTCCCAATCTCACAGTTCTTTCCCTGCTTCTCTCTTGGTATCCATGTTTGTTCCCTACATCTATCTCTATTCCTGCCTTGCAAACAGGTTCATCTGTACCATTTTTCTAGATTGCATGTTTATGTATTAATGTACAGTGTTTTCCTCTGACTGACTTTGTGTGATAGTCTTCAGGTGCATCCACATCTCTACTAATGACCCACTTTCATTCCTTTTTATGACTGAGTAATATTCCATTGTTCAAATAGACACAAGAACCCCAGAGTTTGTTGATGCACTCTTTACATTAGCAAAGACATGGAAATAACCCAAGTGTCCACAGATAAATGGTTGAACAAAGATNTTCATTCCTTTTTATAACTGAGTAATATTCCATTGTTCAAATAGACACAAGAACCCCAGAGTTTGTTGATGCACTCTTTACATTAGCAAAGACATGGAAATAACCCAAGTGTCCACAGATAAATGGTTGAACAAAGATGTGGTGTGTATATACGAGAGAATCTCCAACCTTTCAAGAAGGAGCTCTGATGGTTGCCTCTGTTTTGTTAGGACAATTCCATGACGTGTCAGAGAGCACTCACTGGACTCCATTTCTTAATGCAAGCGTTCATTATATCCGGAAAAACTATCCTCTTCCTTGGGATGAGGTAGGCACAGCCTGTAACCCTAAAAATACTCCATTCCAGACTTGCCAAGTACTATTGTTGCACCTGCGTTAACTCCTTTTCTAACCCCAGCCCTTAATCCAGACTCTGAGGGCTATTCACCCTTCTGCCTCAATACCAAATACAGCATATGGGACATAGTAGATAGCTAATTAACAGTTGAACAAATGATTCTTCAAAATTTACATCTTCAGTTTTATTTTCAATAAACAATGTTAAAATTTGGGGCATGTCACGTGGTCATTTTGCTCCCCTAGTAAATAAATCTGAAAGCAGTTTCAAGGCACTCAGAAACATTTCAAAAAAAGTCCTTTGTGGTTCGGGGGTAACTACAACATACCTGTCTCAGATGTTTTGTTAAGTCTCAGTAATGGAAATGAATTCATATTTGTTAATTCTTTTAATAAGATTGTTATAAAATAACTACCTTCCCCCCACCCCCAACTCTAATTTGCTTGTTTGGCAGGACACAGAGAAATTGGTAGCTTTCTTGTTTGGAATTACGTCTCACATGGTGGCTGATGTCAGCTGGCATAGCCTGGGTATTGAACAAGGATTCCTCAGGACGATGGCTGCCGTGAGTACATAGCTTCAGGTTAATGACTTTGTGGGAATGATATTGTCCTATCCAAGATTCAAAACTGACTCTCTTAGGATAGTTAGGGACTTTGGAAAGGGTATGTACACACTGCTATATTTAAAATGGATAATCAACAGTGTTATGTGCCAGTCTGGATGGGAGAGTGGTTTGGGGGAGAATGGATACATGTATATGTATGACTGAGTTCTTCGCTGTTCACCTGAAACTCCCACAACATTGTTAATCGGCGATACCTAAATACAAAATGTTTTCAGTGCTAAAAAAATGAAATTAAAAAAAAATTTATTTAAAAAACCTATTTTAGGAACAGAAAAACTTAGGTTATTCAGATTCATATGGAAATAAGACTCTTTGCCCAATGCAGTCAGTATTCATTAGATTTCCATCTCTTCTTGTTCATTGCTCTTACACATTTGCTACCCTGGGTAAATTCACCCACATGGGCAGATTGACTAATGTGCCCTGAAAACAGCCATAGATGTCATGTTCTATTTAGTCACAAACAATATTTGAGACATTTTATGTTTTATTCAAGCTGTGCATCTTAACAGTAGAGGTATAAACCCCTACTATCTGGTTCTATTTAAAACTAAGTTAGCATGCTTTTCTTTGTTTTTTTTTTTTTT
>SJYV01019471.1:97601-201818 GCA_006410875.1 Neotragus pygmaeus
CCTCCCCGTTCAGGTCTTAGAAACCCAGGCAAAATTAGTAGACACGGCGGATCTCTGTACTCCAGATGGGAACTAGCCTGAAAGAGAGAGTAAGAGGAAGAAAATGATTGACAGGAGGAGATCAAGCTGCTTTGATGAGCGAGATCCATAGCTTTATTTCTAAACGGTTCTTTACAAAAGGTATATAGAGGGGAGTGAAAGATGCAAGGTCATACAGAGTCAGCCCAACATTCCAGTAGTCTTGCCCTTATCGAAACCATGATTTTTTCTGCATACCTTTCCCACAAATGATGTTGTATATAGTATCTTCTGGCCTTGGAGGCCTGTGAACATTTTGTGACCCTCTTTTGATAAAGGCTGCTCAACCAAAAAACTTATTTTCCCTCAAAGTGTTTTTTTTTCTTTATGTTTCTAATCTATGTCAGTCTCAGAAAAATGCCAGTTACGTTTTTCACAGGTGCAGTGAGTTACAAGAAAGAACCAGTGAGCTCAGAAGTCTGATATGGTTAAATTCAAGGCTACACGTGTTTCTCTTGCATTCTCACTATGTTAACTAATGCATTCTCAGGTGCACAGTGGATAAGAGATATGGGAACTTAGCAACAAGCATTGGCCCAATAATGAGATCCTACATCGGCACTAGCACTACTCTAATAGCTTTTAACTCTTTAAAAGGCTCTATGTTTCAGGCTTTGCGTGCTTCTCACAATTGAGAGGCTGTTAATAATTGTATGCATAGCTGTAAGTGTCTGGATACACCTGCCAAGCAAGCTAGAACGCTAACAGAGGGGGTTTGATTTGAAATATTCCTCTCATGTCCAGGAGACTTGTTAGCTATAACCCTAAGTTGATTGTCTCCAGAGAAAGGTGGTCAGAGTTAACCCCCTGTTAATGTCAGAGGAGTTGGTGAATGTCATGAAACAGTAAAACAGACTCTCGTTTTGGGGTAGATGCTCGAGAAAGCCTAGGGAGCCCATTGAGTCCTGAAGCCTTGCTTAACAGTTCTCTTCCACATGACCTTGTCATGGGTGGGATCTCCCGTGGCAGCTCCCGGCACTCAGCCTTCTTTGTGATCCACCTCTCACATCTGTACATGGCTAATAGAAAAACCACAGGTTTGACTATATGCATCTTTGTCAGCAAAGTGATATCTCTGCTTATTGATATGCTGTCTAGGTTTGTCACAGCTTTCCTTAAAGGAGGAAAGGAGCAAATATCTTTTAATTTCATGGCTGCAGTCACCATCTGCAGTGATTCTTTGAGCCCAAGAAAATAATATCTGTTACTTCCACTTTCCCCACTTCTGTTTGCCAGAAGTGATGGGACCAGATGCCATGATCTTAGTTTTTTTGGATGCTGAGTTTTAAGATGGCTTTTTTACTCTCCTCTTTCACCCCCTAAAGAGTCAAGAGGCTCTTTAGTTCCTCTTGACTTTCTGCCATTAGGATGGCATCATCTGCATATCTGAGGTTGTTGATATTTCTCCTGTTTCTCTTCTTTCCTTGGCTATTTGTAAAGCCTTCTCAGATAACTACTTTGCCTTGTATTTCTTTTTCTTTGGGATGGTTTTGGTCACTGCCTCCTGTACAGTGTTACGAATCTCCATTCATAGTACTTCAGGCACTCTGTCTACCAGATCTAACCCTTTGAATCTATTCATCACTTCCACTGTATATTCATGAGGGGTTTGCTTTAGGTCATATCTGTATGGTCTAATGATTTTCCCTACTTTCTTCAATTTCAGCGTGAATTTTGCAATAAGGAGCTCATGATTTGAGCCACAATCAGCTCCTACTCTTATTTTTGCTGACTATATAGAGCTTCTCCACCTTCAGCTGCAAAGAGATAATCAATCTGATTTCAGTATTGACCATGTGGTGATGTCCATGTATAGAGTCTTTTCTTGTATTTCTGGAAAAGGGTCTTTGCTATGACCAGTGTGTTCTCTTGACAAAACTGTTAGTCTTTATTCTGCTTCATTTTGTACTCCAAGGTCAACTTGCCTATTACTCCAGGTATCTCTTGACTTCCTACTTTTGCATTCCAGTCCCCTATGACGAAAAGGACATCTTTTTTTGGTGTTAGTTCTGAAATGTCTCACAGGTCTTCATAGAACTGTTCAACTTCAGCTTCTTTGGCATTAGTGTTTGGAGCATAGACTTGGATTACTGTGATGTTGAATGATTTGCCTTGAAAATGAACTGAGATTGTTCTGTCATTTTTGAGGTTGCACTCAAGTGCCACATTTCAGACCCTTTTGTTGACTCTGAGAGCTACTCATAGTTTCTTATCTTTGTATAAATATTTGATTAGGGTACCAGTCGTTTGCTCTGCAGCCTTGGGCAAATTATTGAACTTTTCTGTGCCTTAGTTTCCTGTATGTGAAGTAGCACTGTGATAGTATCAACCACCCAGGTTTGTTGGTAAGATTAAATGAATAATACATGTAAAGTCCTTTGCATGGTGTCTGGCATCTATTAATCCTAGAATCACTGGTAGCTGCTGTGACTGCTGATGTTATCTTCAACTTCAGAATCAAAACAGCCCTTATTTGATTCTAATGCTTTTCTCAGGTATGTGCCTGTTGAAGATCTCCTGGAAATTTATAAAGAACTCTATGGCCAAGTAGTCATCACCAAAAAAGCCATTGTTGACTGTTCATACCTTCAGTTCTTGGAAATGTAAGTGTAACTGGAGGAATATTTGCAAGTGATTTTATTGTGACTTCCTTAACACACTTTCTGATGCTTTAGCTGCCTGAGTGTGGGTATTGGATTTATGGATTTTGCTTGTTCAAAGTCAGTTGCATGATAGTGGATACCTGTTGCTGGAACTTTTTCTTCATTCATTTGTTTCACTTCTTCGTGGAAATCACAACTCACAATCTAAATTATTGCTTATGTTGCAGGTATGCAGAGATGTTAGCTATTTCCAAGGTAAAGACATTTATTCTTCAAAATCTGAATTGAAAGTGTTATAGATACCATGAGAAGCCCTTGATTCAGTTATTTATTAGATTATTTTTCTTTCTCTTTGCCATAGCTTTATCCCACTTATTCTGGAAAATCCCCATTTTTGGTGGAACAATTTCAAGAATACTTCCTAGGAGGGCTGGAAGATATGGCGTTTTGGTCCACTAATATTTACCATCTGACAAGTTACATGTTAAAGAATGGGACCAGGTGAATTCTTACTCTTTCTCCTACCAATTATTCCCTGCATTGCTATTCTATCCCCATCTTAGCTCCCAGGTTTTTCAGTTGATCAGATGAGGACAAAGTCTCAGGAAGTGCCGTCATGTCCTAAGAAGCAGGGAAAGAATGGAAACTGTCACTTCAAAACTCCAACTCGCTCCCATCTGGTTGGGTTTGCTGATGTCTTTCCTGTCTTAGGGATGGAGAGGTAGATTTTGCCAAGTTCATGACCTGGGAGAAATGGTTCAGGTGGGACGGAGTCCGCTTCCCCAGCTGTGCAACATCTGTTTCTTTTGGGAGACCCCATGCTGTGGGCTGGGGTCCCCACCTCCCCAAGCTCCAGCAGTGGATATGGCCATCTTCCTCTCCACCCTGATTGAGCTATCAGGGCTCCAGGGTTTTAGAGGGCATTTCACTTAAGCCCCATACCCCCAAAGAAAGTCAGAAATGAAGGCATTTGTAAGGCGCAGCCTTCTGTTGGAATCTGGCATGCAGCCCTGATGGGAGAGCATCTCAACCTCCAGCTCCTTTTCTGCTCTGCCCCAGCACACCCAGGATGAATGTCAACCAGAGACTCAGATGCAGACCAGGGTAGACTGGTCTTGTCCCTGGTTCCAACTGCACCATTAGACATTTCGGCTCTCACAGGATCTGTTCATGGTCTGAGGGAGCCGAGGTTCTCTCAGAACCCATTTCCAACCACACCACTCAGGATGGAGCCCCTCCCATGCTGCTGAACTGGGCAGAGTAGGGCTGGGTCTGGATAGGGACCATTGGAGGCAGACCTCCTGCAGGGAAAGGGCAGCTTAAGCGTCAGCCAGCAGGGGGAAAGAGGGTCTGTGGCAGCTCCTCTGTCCATGGGATTTTCCAGTCTTCCTCTCCCTCCGGATAGTCTTCATCCTAGAATAAACTCTTATGTAATCCCCACTCTCTTAGTGCGTCTGTTCAGTGTTAGGAAGAAATTTCACGTCTTACATTCTATCAGAGCCTTTTCACTTGTAAAAAGGGAGACTTAGTTACCTACTTAATTATTGAATTTGTAAATTTTTGTTTTTAATTTTTATTAAAGCAAAGGTTAGAGGTGCTACAGCTATTTTTATTTGTTTTTTTTGGCCCTGCCCAGTGGCTTAGTTCCTGAACCAGGGATGGAACCTGGGCCCGCAGCAGTGAAAATACAGAGTCCTAGCCACTGGAACACCAGGGAATTTAATTAAAAAAAAAAAAAAGAGTTATTGGCTGCACTGGTCTTAGTTGTGGCACTCAGGATCTTAGATCATAGTTGCAGCATGTGGGATCTAGTTCCCCAACCAGGGATCGAACCCAGGCCCCCTGCACAGGGAGTGTGAAGTCTTAGCCAGGGAAACCCCCACCAGGCAATTTAAAGTTTTAGCTTTGAAAGGAATGAGACTGAGAAATTGTAACACCAATCATCGATGGGCAGAAGGCGACACAGTTGGGAGTGATTTTCTTTCAGTCTCTAACTCTGAGATGGTTCCTGTCAGCAGGGAGAACTCAGCAGATGGAATTGGGAGGGAAGGGGGAAGCTGAGTCTGGGGGTGACCGGGGGTTTGGGGTGGCCTGTGTTACCAAGGTACCACCTGCCTTATCCACCCTGATCAAGTAGGACTCAGGCCCTTCACCAGTCCTGTCTGGCTAAGTCATATACACCTCTACACTAAGACTTTGGGGAGGTGGCTTGAAATGTGACACTGATTCTCTGAAAAATTCATGCTTGAAAAGAAGGTAGAAAAACACCTAACTCATTTGACTGTTTCCCTAGTAACTGCGACCTCCCTGACAACCCTCTGTTCATCACATGTGGCAGTCAACGAAACCACACCCAGGGGTAAGTGGATTCCCAGATGACTCACAGAGAAAGAACATCCCCCTCAGAGGGGTGCTCAGTAGACGCTGAAAGTATGGGCTTTGTAGACAGAGGTTCCAGCTCCGGGGCTGCCATTGTGTGATTTTTAAACAAGTTGCCTAATTTTTTGAGCGCAGCTTCCTCTGGCAAACTGGAAAAATTGCATATCCATACTCCCAGAGTGGTGGTATGTGCGTGAATGGATAGAAAGCAATTACCACCTTAGTCGGGCTCCCGAGGTGGTGCCAGTGGTGAAGAACCTGCATGCCAGTGCAGGAGATGCAGGAGATGTGGGTTTGAGCCCTGGATCAGGAAGATCCCTTGGAGAAGGAAATGGCAACCCACTCCAGTATTTTTGCCTGGGAAATCCCACGGACAGAAGAGGCTGACGGGCTACAATCCATAGGGTTGCGAAAGAGTTGGATACAACTTAGTGACTAAACAAAACAGCAAACCACGTTAGTAAGTTGCTCGCTAACTAGTAAATGATAGCTAATCGTATTATTATCATCACCATTATTGCCATTATTCATAAACTGGGACCGTATTCTTCTCTGAAAAAGTAATCATCAGTGATACTGGTGGGGAGAAGCCCTTTCAGTTAGTTTCTGAGGAAAAGAGCCGGAGAGTCTGATTTGTATTCTAAGAGGTGGTACTCCCTGCTGGAGTTGGGTACCAACCATTTATTCATGTATTTAATAACTATATTAATCGTATTTATAATCGTATAAATATTACATTACTAATAAGATAGAACAAATTATAATATTTCCTCATCATTAGGTACCAGGAACTAGTTTAGGCATTTAGAGACCTCATTGTGAACAAGACAGAAACAGCTTCCGCTCTCAGAGGATGGATGGCCTGGCAGGTGGCCAGAAGGTCACTGAACGAGAACTTGTCAGTACCCTTGAGTGTTAGGAAGGGCAAGCACTGGGCGCTCAGGTGGTAATTGCTCTCTATCCATTCACGCACATACCACAACTCTGGGAGTATGGATATGTAACATACCACAGAGTGTCCTAACTCAGCCACAGGAGACTTCCTGTGAAGAGTTGATGCTTCAGCCAAGATATTTAAGGGTGAGCAAGTATTAGATGCTCAAAAAGAAAATCATTGCAATAAAAGATGCTAAGGAGAGAGTTCAGAGCTTCAAGAGAATTGAAAATGCGCAAAAAAGAGTTCAGGTAAGCCCACACTGTTTAAATTATTTGAATTAGGTAAGTTTCATTTAAATATAACTGAATGTCTTTAGGTTGGGTTTAAGAACTCTAGATTGTTGGGGTCCCTACACTGGCTGATATCTTAGGCCCTCTTTGTTCATCTGTGGCCCATCTGTAAGCATTTCTGAAACCTGCCTGCCTTTTTAGGCATCTGATATGTAGACTTGTTAAAACATATGATTTTAAAATGTATTTTTATTGTATAATTAATTCTCCCATGTCTTTAAAGCAAAATGAGTCCACTTGCATACCTGTTTCCTGAATAGCTATGACCATTTCTGGGCCATTAATATGAATATGTTGATTTAACTTTTGATTTTTTTTTTTTAGTAATCTGGAAAGAATCCAAACTCTTACACTTATAGAACTTTGAGGGTAATGAAAATATTTTTGTAAAGATGGGCTTTTTCAACCTTGGAAATGGGCTTATTAAAAGGTGTTGTGGAATATCCTATAAAAGTTTTTCTAAAATTTTGCTTTTTGTGTTGCTGTTCCTTAAACTTGCAGATGTTAAAATTTTATGACCTTTTAACCTGGGGTTAACTTGATTACATCTACAACTCAGTTATTCAGGGTGAGTTGCTATTTCCTCAGTCTTAACTATTTCATTCCTCTCTCTTTCTAGCAGCTCAAAAGTACAGAAAAATGGTTTTCATAAAAATGTGACTGCAGCCCTAACTAAAAATATTGGAAAGCATATAAACTATACCAGAAGAGGAGTCTTCTTTAGTGTGGATTCCTGGACCATGGTAAGAGTTTTCTGCTTTTAATGGAGAGGTACATTCTGCTTCCTGTGATACTGTGTTTTGTAGGATCACTGGCTGTTTAATCGTTCATTGAAAGTCACCTGGGCATGAGCCAGGCTTACAAGTTTCCTTGTTCTTCAAGTCCGGTTTGTTCTGGAGACATCCTATATCAAAGGTCTGAACCTCAGTGGCCTTTGGAAAGCACAGTGGAGCTCAAGGTGGCCCTTGGGTCACTCCTGGTCTGTCCTTAGTGCAAAATGTGTCAGCAGTATTGCAGGTTGATAGTGCAGAGCCCCACACCAAGGCAATACCAATGCCTATCAAGTTCCTCCATGAGATCATCTTAAGTGTCACCGTTCTGCTGGGGGGATAGAAGATGAAAGTGAAATAGTCTCTGACGTTTAGAAAATTTTAGTCTAATGGGGTTATAAATACAAAACTAACCATTTCTAAGTAAGATACAACTAATACCATGGTTGGTGGAAGGAGAGACATAGCCGGTCAGATTAAAAAAAAATTATGTAGCTGCCATCAGAGAAGGTTTCATGCAAAAGCTGGAATCTGAGTTAGGCCTTGAATAGTATGTTTCATGCAGAAGCTGGAATCTGAGTTAGGTCTTGAATAGTAACCAACTAATAGTTTTTCATCACTGAGCAAGTATTTCTGGTAATGGGTTAGGAGAGTTTCAGGATGTTTGGAAATTTGAGCAGTCTTATTTGCCTGGAACACAAGACAAGGAATCAAAGTACTTGCGAGAGTCGGGAAGGGAAGTTGGCGTCAGATTGTCAAGAAGGGTTTAAACGATTTCGTGACCTGGGTGAAGGTCCCAGTAGAGCCTGCTTCACGGTGTGCAGCCTATGCAGTCATGTAGAAGGTCCCCTTCGTCATCCTCTACTTGGTTTACTTATTCATTTTAAAGTTTAAATATCTGTTTATTTGGCTGCACTCAATCTTAATTGCAGCATGTGGGATCTAGTTCCCTAACCAGGGATTGAACTGATGCCCCTCATTGGGATCATGGAGTCTTAGCTACTGGACTACCGGGAAAGTCCCTTCCCATATTTGGTTTAATGTTCTGCTATTATTGCCTTAAAATTCTTACCTTTTTTAAATTTAAATTTTATTTTATATTGAAGCATAGTTGATTTACAATGTGGTGTTACTTTCAGGTGTATGGCTAAGTGATTTAGTTATGCATACATATATAGCCCTTCTTTTTCAAATTCTTTTCCTGTATAGATTGTTACAGTGTATTGAGTTCCCTGTACTATATAGTAGGTCCTTGCTTATTATCTATTTTATATATAGCAGTGGGTATGGGTTGATTCCAAACTCTTAATTTTCTCTCTCCACACTGTTTCCCTTTTGGTAAGTTTGTTTTCAAAGTCTGTTAGCCTGTTTCTGTTTTGTAAATAAGTTCCCTGTATCGTTTTTTGAAGATTCCACTTATGATATCATATGATATTTGTTTTTCTCTGTCTGATTTATTTCACTTTGATAATCTCTAGGTCCATCCATCTGGCTGCAAATGACATTACATCATTCTTTTTATGGCTGAGTAGTATTGTGTGTGTGTGTGTGTGTGTGAAGGCAATGGCACCCCACTCCAGTACTCTTGCCTGGAAAATCCCATGGACGGAGGAGCCTGGTAGTCCATGGGGCCGCGAAGAGTCAGATACGACTGAGCGACTTCACTTTGACTTTTCCCTTTCATGCATTGGAGAAGGAAATGGCAACCCACTCCAGTGTTCTTGCCTAGAGAATCCCAGGGACAGGAGAGCCTGGTGGGCTGCTGTCTATGGGGTTGCACAGAGTCGGACATGACTGAAGCGACTTAGCAGCAGCAGCAGCAGCAGCAGTATTGTGTGTGTGTGTGTGAATGTATATGTACACACACACCACATCTTTGTTCGTTCTTCTGTCGATGGACATTTAGGTTACTTCCATATCTCGGCTATTGTAAATAGTGCTGCAGTGAACATTGGTGTGCATGTATTTTTCTGAATTCATGGTTTTCTCTGGATATTTGCCCAGGAGTGGGATTACTGGATCATATAATAAATCCATTTTTAGTTTTCTGAGGAAACTCCATACTCGTCTCCATAGTAGTTGTATCAATTTTCATCCTCACCAGCAGTAGAGAAGAGGGTCAAATTCTTAATAACTTTTGAACAAGCAGCTCTGCATTTTCATTTTGCAATGAGTTCTGCAAATGATGTACTGAGACTTAGACCAGGAAGCTCTGTCCAAACACACATCACGTGTGCTGCAATTATTTGTATCTGTCTCCTCCACAAAAGGAAAAGTTGTGTAAGAGAAGGACTTTACATTCCCAAGACCTGGCATGATGCCTGGCGTGGCGATTTCTGAATGAAAGAGGAAGCCAGAAGTGGGGCTCAGGTGAGCAATCCGGGGGCCACCTGCCAGAGAGGTTAGACTGGAAAAACAGAAGGCTGAGTCCCTTCCTGCAGGGCCCTTCTAAGCCATGCTTCTTCTGGGTCCTGTGCGTCCAGGGCTGCCCCACGGCTCTGAGCTGAACCTGCTCTGGGGCAGCCGGCAGTTCTCATTTGATCTTATGTCACCTGGGGTGGATTTCGAGTTGTGTTCCCTGAACTTGGATGGATCTAGTGCCTGACCAGTTTGCTTGGGGCCACTCTGGTCTGTGTTTGTGTGTCTGCAGTAACCACACTAAGAACAATTCAGCACCCTACATTGGGGGGCTTGCTGTCCCCCCATTTCTCTGGCACACAGCTTCCAGCCCTCCACATGTGACCCCTTATGCCTCCCCAGCTTCTTGGGACTCGAAGCAAATCCAGCAGCCTCTCAATCTGAATATGGTTGGGAGGCTTTCTGGCATTGTGGTGGCATTCCAGTTCATTTGTTTGCAGGGAGAAAAGGCGGATATATATGCACAAATATATTTATAGTTCTAGATTTGAGTGGACTTAACCTTCTGAAAACTTTTTATTTTTTAACAATTGTTTTGTTCAGTTACATTCTGTGCATTAATAGACTATCCTAACTTGGTTGGTTCAGGTTAATCTCAACTGACTCTTTCTTATGATGGTCCTGACCTTTAGGCTATAACTCCCATCCCTGAGCATATATTATGGGTGTGATTTCACTCTCCTAATTTCGAGTCTTAAGTCTCCTTTCACACTGATAGGAGTCAATAAGTTATTTTTCAGCACTTGTGAAAACTCGTTTCTTACGACTTCCCTGGTGATCCAGTGGCTGGGACTCTGTGCTCCCAGGGGCCTGGGTTTGATCCTTAGTCAGGGGGCTGGGTCCCACATACCACAACTAAGAGTTCAGATGATGCTACTAGAAGACCCACGTGCTGCAATGAAGACTGAAGATCCTGCATGCCCCAACTGGGACCCAGTGCAGCCAAGTAAATAAATAGATATTAAAAAAACCCTCAAACTTATTTCTTAAAGTCTAATACCTTTGACATGAAGCAGTAACTTTGTTGATTAAGCTGTGTCTTTTTCTGTCTGTAATCATTTAATTTCAGGATTCCTTATCCTTCATGTACAAGTCTTTGGAGAGGAGTATACGTGAGATGTTTATTGGCAACTCTCAGCCACTGACACATGTTTCTAGCCCCTCAGCATCTTACTACTTGTCATTTCCCTACACAAGGCTTGGTTGGTAGGTATGAGTATATCTAATTCCTGAATATTTTCATCAGTATTGAGTTCAAGCAGTCATTCACAAATGTTTAACATGGTGCCTATTAACACTTCATTTTCCAATCAAGTCATCAACAAAAACATGAATTTATTGCTTAATTTATGGTAAAGATAAAACTATCTCCTTAAAATTGGTCAAAAATGTTTTTTTTTTTTGGTTAAGCCTTGATTTTTTAAAAAAATATTATTTATTTTCCAATTGAGGATAATTGCTTTACAGAATTTTTTTGTTTTCTGTCAAACCTCAATATGAATCAGCCTTAGGTATACATATGTCCCCTCCTTCTCGAACCTCCCTCCCATCTCCCTCCCCATCCCACCCCTCTAGGTTGATACAGAGCCCCTGATTGAGTTCCCTGAGACATATAGCAAATTCCCATTGGCTCTCTATTTTTTATATGGTAATGTAAGTTTCCACGTTACTCTTTATATACATCTGACCCTCTCCTCTGCTCTCCCCATGTCATAGGTCTGTTCTCTGTCTGTTTCTCCATTGCTGTCCTGCAAATAAATTCTTCAGCACCTTTCTAGAGTCCGTATATATGTGTTAGTATACGATATTTATCTTTCTCTTTCTGACTTTCTTAACTCTGTATAATAGGCTCATTCTGTCTAACATATAATAGGTTCATTCACTTCATTAGAACTGACTCAAATGCATTCCTTTTTATGGCTAATATTCCATTGTGCATAGGTACCACAACTTCTTTATCCCTTCATCTGTCTATGGACATCTAGGTTGCTTTCATGTTCTAGCTATTAAATAGTGCTGCAGTGAACACTGGGGTACATGTGTCTTTTTTCAGTTTTGGTTTCCTCAGGATATATGCCTAGGAGTGGGAGTACTGGGTCATATGATGGTTTTATTCCTAGTTTTTTAAGGAATCTCCATGCCGTCTTCTATAGTGGCTGTATCAATTTACATTCCCATCCACAGTGTAAGAGGGTTCCCTTTTCTCCACACCTTCTCCAGCATTTATTGTTTGTAGACTTTTTGATGATTGCCATTCTGACCAAAAAATGTGTTTAAATATAAGGAAGTTTGACTTTATAAATAACCACAGCAAGAAACTATCACTTTATAGAATATTTTTAAAACTTCAGTGTTTTTTGGAGATAGATTATTACACATTTTTGGGCATCTAATGACATTAGGATAAAAGTAGGTGGCTATTATACTGACAGGACTATTATAACTTCATAAGGCAAAAGCCTGGGACACCACAATAATAAAGAGAATTTTAGGGATTCCTCTGATTTTTAAAGAACAACTGTTACCAAACTCAACTCAGGTTTCCATCACCTGCTGCACAGCAAAGTCAGTGTACTGACAGCAGGTTGTGGAGAAGGAGAGCACAGCGTTTATTGCTGGGCACCAAGCAAGGGAGATGGGGCTAAGCCTCAGGTCTNGAGCTCGGAGAACTCGGCCGCTGCGGCCGAGTCTTGATCGGATGAGTGCTGCTGGGCCTGGTGCTGGACCGGCATGTGGTCGTTGTGGGGCCAGACGAGGATGATGTAGTTGTTGTAGTAGATGCGGCTCAGCACCGAGTGTACCAGGTCCGGCAACGTTAAGCGGAAGCCAGCCATGGGGAAGTGGTGCACCTCCACCACAAGGTCGGGGCCCCCTGCCTGCTCCTCCTCCCCCTCCTCGGTGCTCCCGCCCTCCAGAGCCGCCTCCCTTGGGCCTCCTGAGGCCTCAGTGATTCCGCCTGCCCCAGCCTCAGGCACGGCGTCACCCCTGAGAAGCCCGGAGTTGCAGTCCACACCTTCACGGGCTCTGGACTGTCCGGCCTGCACCCCAGCCATGCCTGCTGGGCCTTCCTGCCCGTCAGGGCCCTGATCTCTATCTCTCGTGGTGGACATGGCACTGGGAAGTTACCTTAATTGGGCGGGTGATGACAGCAACAGCCCAGGTGGTGGCGCCTGAAGTGGCTGCCCTGAGGGGAGGCTGAGGGTGGCAGGGTGGGACGAGGTGGCCACTGAGAGGACGACAGAGGAGGCCCCACAACAGGGAGGGTAGGCAGCCAACGGCGGGAGTGCCCCACCGAAAGCTGGGCCTCAGACAAGAGTGGAGCCAGGCCTGATGCAAAACCCCTACGCCACAGAGGAGGGGCGGGGCCAGAAAAGTAGCCAATAGGACGTGCCCCCTCGTCACGAGCTCTGAGCTCATTTGCTGACAGATGAGGATTGACGTGCCCCGTGTCCAATGAACAATCAAGGGGCTTAGATCTGTCTCTTATACACATCTTAATGTGTATAAGAGACAGGGACTGTGAAGAANGTAGCCAATAGGACGTGCCCCCTCGTCACGAGCTCTGAGCTCATTTGCTGACAGATGAGGATTGACGTGCCCCGTGTCCAATGAACAATCAAGGGGCTTAGATTGTAGAATTGTTCACAATCGTCTCCTGGTTCTTTTGACGCCCTGGGTTTGGTTCTAGCCTACATTTAAGTATGGAAGGTTCCTGTCCTTTTAGTTTTACGATTGTCCAAAAAACCCACAATGGTAAAATATATTGATAACGTGGGCTGAGGAAACTTCTGTAAAAGGCAGAGAATTAACATTTGGGGCTTGGAGGTGCTCAGAGGTAAAATCAAGATGGTTATTATGTAGGTACTTACATAACAGAAGTCCACAACAAATAAAATGTTGCTGAAACTAAAAAATATTAATAATTGCTTACAATGTTTAAATAATATAGGTCTATTAGTGAGAAGAATGAAATTCTTCTGGCAGAATATCATTTTGCTTAGGTGAAGATCAAAGTGTTCTCTGTCATCAAAACTGCATATGTTCATCTGTTCTGTAATGAAGTTTTACATAGTTCGCCTTTGTGTCTTTTCACACAGATATTGGCAAATACTGGTATCAGTCCATGAGATAGGTACTTCTAAATACCTATCAATCCACAAGCATATGATTTTAATTTAGAATATTCATTATTTGGAAGAAAATTATAGAATTCTATTAGGTTCTTTTGATATTTGCCTTTTAGCATGTCATTACATTGCAGAGTAATCACTTTCATTTGAAGTTTATGTGGAAGCTCCTCAACTGCACAGTTTAGTGGATCTGAAATATGGAAAATTCCTTTGTACTTGCATGGTGGTGGTGCTGGGTTAGTCATTAAGTCGTGTCTGACTCTTGCGACCCCATGGGCTGTAGCATGCCAGGCTCCTCTGTCCATGAGATTCTCCTGGCAAGAATATTGGAGTGGGTTGCCGTTTCCTTCTCTGAGGATCTTCCCAACCCAGGAATCAAACCCAGGTCTCCTGCATTGCAGGCTATTCTTTCCCAACAGAGTTATAAAGGGAGCCCTTGTACTTGCACAGAGAACTGAAAAAAAGCTGCTGGAATTATAGTATGAGCTTGAATATGTATCTCCTAGTGGCTGGCCATGACCCATTTAACATAATTCAATGCAGCATTCATATATTCCCCCTAGGGGTCCTTTTCTGGTGCGTGTCTNCTTTGTAATTTTTTTTTAAAATTTATTTATTTATTTCTTTACATTATCAAACCTGGAACAAAAGCTAATTTCCAAAGCCATTCAGTGTTAAATGGTAATTGAGGGAGATGGTCTCAATCAAAAATAATTCAATCTCCACCATGAGCTTAAAAAATCACATACACATGGACATACACACACACAGTGGTAGAGAAATACAGGACATCCAACTTCTGTTTCTGACAAAAGTTCACAGAACCATGATGGTTAAGTTCATGAGAGTGAATGGTGTTCCCCAATAACACTGTCAGTTTAATAACACATGAGAGATTAAAATATTGTCTGCAATGTGACTGCTGATAAATAATATAATGAATAACCCAAAGAATTAAAAGCCTTATATTTCCACAAATTTTGTATATTTATTCACTAACTCTTTTCTTCTCCACTCATATTTTTAACGTCATCAGTTATAACATCTTAGCAGATTCCACTTCAGGTTATACTACGTGCTTTTTCAACTTCTTCAAAAACATTCAACCCAGAGTAGTTACATGCAGATTGTTCACAGATGCTAATTCTTCAGTCATTATAAACTGCAGCCAGCAACCTCTCAGTCCTAGTCTGCCCAATACTGTTATTGCCAAATTCATTGGATGAAAAGTATGAAATTTTTGACATGTTTTGTTAGACAATGCAAGCATTGATACTATCAGGAAAACCTCAGGCAGGCCTCGGAACTCAAGTCTCTCTCAAAGTAAATAAAAATGTTGACTGACTATATCTCTCAAATTTCTTAAAGAAAAGTCATAGCTCTGCCGCTTGTCACCCCAAAGATGAGCTCATTAAGAAGCTGCCAATAAAAAACTATGGCTGTTAAATGACAAAGGTTACNAAGTAAATAAAAATGTTGACTGACTATATCTCTCAAATTTCTTAAAGAAAAGTCATAGCTCTGCCGCTTGTCACCCCAAAGATGAGCTCATTAAGAAGCTGCCAATAAAAAACTATGGCTGTTAAATGACAAAGGTTACTGTGACTAACCATTTCAGAGCTGAGTCACTAGTGACTAATTCCCACATAAGGAACAGTAGTACCAGTATAGGATATGATGCAAAAGCAGTGCCTCTGTCCATACAGTGAAAGGTGATCTTTCATTTGGGGTCTAAGTTACCTTCAAGTCCCTTACTGCTCACTCCGATTTAACAATAAACAGCTACATAGCTTAACATCAGAGTCAAATCTCTGTGATACTCAATATGAACTGGACACAGAGCAACTAAATAAAAGACATTCAAGGAATTCAGATAAATCACTGTCAAAATTTTTGGTAGTGAATATCCACTGGTAGAAAAGCTTGAGGGGTGTGTGGGCTTTTGTATAGTGATAGTGGTTTCTGCATTTCTCTTTGTGATATTTTACTGTCAATATATTAGCTGGCAAAGATAAGTATTTTATTCATGAATGAGCACACTGCTTCACCACTTCTAGTTCATCAGAAAGTTTCTCTACTTCTTACAATCAGAGAGAAGAAGTCTGGCAATAGTTATATGGACTTGTTAAGAAAAATCTAGTCCAATGCACTCTGCCCTTCATAAAACTCGTACATGTAGAGAGTCCCAGAAACACAATGTAAAAACAACAACAATTTAGCTTGACTCCTTAAATAAACAACAACCCAACAATATTAATAATATCTGTTGACCCATGAAGTTATAGAACATACACTACAGATACTAGCCATTCACTCACCAGGCAAGTATTGAGTACCCATCTATATACTCGGGGTTGTGCTAGGGAGGCCTCTCTCACAGATGCCTAAGACTAATGACTTGCTCTAATTTATGGTCTAGAGGGGAAGACAGACACTTGGACAACAATAACCCAAGTGACAAGTGCTAAAACAGGGATGAACCCAAAGTGCTATGGGAGTATGGGAGAGAGAATGATTAATTGGGAGAGGAAAGGAAAGAGGGGAAGGAAAAAGGGGAAGACAAAAGGGGGATGGAAAGAAGTAGAATAATTAACTGGGAAGGTACTCAAGGGGAGACATTTCACCTGGATCCTGAAGGATCTCTAAGAGTTTACCTAGCAATGAAGGATGGCAGGGAAAGAGGAAGAATGAGGGAATGAGGTCTCTGCATGGAAAGGAAACAGCCTGCATAGTAGAAGAGAGGTGTGTGTGTGCATGTGTATATATGTGTACCTGTCCAGGGAATGAAATGGCTCCAGGATGGGCAGAGTGGCAGATAGGCCTGGAAAGCAGATTGAGGTCATAATGACTGCTACTAATCATTAATTATTCCTACTAAAATTATTACTAAGAATGTCTTCTGCATAAGGGCATATTTCTCTTTGTGCCATTAATCCCTTCCCCTCTCACTTAGTGCAGTGCCCTCCTATCTTTTTTGCCTCCTACTCAAACTCAGCAGTTTTATTCATCAAATCATATATTTACACATCTACCAAATTTATTGGGTAACTTCCAATGTACCAATGCCACGTGCCATTAGAACTGTCATTTGTATCAGTTTATGTTCGACACATAAAACTCAAGCATAGCAGAACTGTCCACAGTCCCCATCCTATTGCACCTCCCATCATCATTCCTGGGGCCTTGCTGGAGGGGTTGGCTGAGACCTCTGGAAGCTGGGCCCTCCCAGCTGTGCTCAGTGTTGCTGTTCTGATATATTTGTCAAGATTCTACTTATACTCAATCACATCCTCTCCTGTTGATTCCTCCACTTATCAGCAGGGCAGAAACACAACAGGATGTCTGCTGTCAATGAGGAAGTCTCTGGTAACAAATTGTGCGCCTAGAGCCTCTTCTCTATGTAGGGAGGTGCGATGGGGCACCAGGCTTGCCATGGAGAAAGCTATTGTCACGGAGCAAGCTGTTGCCAATGAAAACCTGTGACTATGAAAGATGGAAGTAAAGAGGACCCTGGAGGAGGTGGTGCTTTGGCAGCTGCAACAAGCTATCTCCCTATGAGGTTGGCATTGGGTCCAGCTTCCTGGGAGGAGAACTAATTGGCACCAGCAAACAAAGAAGAAAGGAAGATGCTGAGCGGGTGTCTCTTTGCTGCTGCTGCTAAGTCACTTCAGTCGTGTCCGACTCTGTGCAACACCATACACAGCACCCCACCAGGCTCCCCCATCCCTAGGATTCTCCAGGCAAGAACACTGGAGTGGGTTGCCATTTCCTTCTCCAATGCAAGAAAGTGAAGAGTGAAAGTGAAGTTGCTCAGTCATGTCCGACTCTTACCAACCCCATGGACTGAAGCCAACCAGGCTCCTCTGTCCATNCTCTTCACTTTCTGCCATAAGGGTGGTGTCATCTGCATATCTGAGGTTATTGATATTTCTCCTGGCAATCTTGATTCCAGCTTGTGCTTCATCTAGCCCAGTATTTCGCATGATGTACTCTGCATATAAGTTAAATAATCAGGGTGACAATATACAGCCTTGACATACTCCTTTCCCAATTTGGAACCAGTCTGTTGTTCCATGTCCAGTTCTAACTGTTGCTTTTTGATCTGCATACAGATTTCTCAGGAAACAGGTAAGGTGGTCTGGTATTCCCATCTCTAAGAATTTTCCGGTTTGTTGTGATCCACACAGTCAAAGGCTTTGGCATAGTCAGTAAGTTTTTCTGGAACTGTCTTGCTTTTTCTATGATCCAGTGGATGTTGGCAATTTGATATCTGGTTCCTCTGCCTTTGCTAAACCCAGCTTGAACATCTGGAAGTTCACGGTTCATGCACTATTGAAGCCTCGCTTGGAGAATTTGATCATTACTTTGCTAGTGTGTGAGATGAGTGCAATTGTGTGGTAGTTTGAAAATTCTTTGGCATTGCCTTTCTTTGGGATTGAAATGAAAACTGGCCTCTTCCAGTCCTGTGGCCTGCGCTGAGTTTTCCAAATTTGCTGGCATATTGAGTGCAGCACTTCAATAGCATCATCTTGTAGAACTTGAAATAGCTCAGCTGGAATTCCATCAAGTATCTGTCTATCTTGGAATGAATGAGTTACCCTGCAGGGGGGCTTGCTAGTAGAGCTGGTGTTGATGAAATGAACCTGTTTTAAGTTGGCAGGGGCCCCTACTTATGGGTCCCCAACCTGCCACGGCTTGCTTGTATCTCCAGGCAATCTTTTCTCATTTATCAAGTACCCACCCCACCTCCCTCCATCCAGTAGAAAGGGGCTGTGTTCTCAGATGCCATTGCACATCTGAGATTAACCAACACATAAGAGAGAGATTAACCAACAGATAAGAGATGTGGGTTCTGGGGTGTGTGTGTGATGTAGCAAACATCATTTGTGCAAGACTCTTCATTGTTAGATAAATTGTGAAAGGATAGGAGAACTTCATGAGTTACCTTTAGGTCTAGGCTGATTCCAGACTGCAGGAGATGGAAGATCTACAAAACCCACCTTGGAAAAAAATGATACCTGAATGGGCTGAGTTTTCCATCTGTGAACCGTGAAATTAGGGGCTAATAATCCATGTAAAATGCTTGAACAGTGTCTACAGCAGAATCAATAGACCCTTCAGTAATGATGGAGATGCTTTAAAGCTGTGCTGCTCAGTATAGGAGCTACTAAGTGTTTTGGTTTCTGAACATTTGAATGTGGCCAGTGTAACTGAAAAATTGACTTAATTTAAATGTTACAGCCACATTTATCTAATGACTACTGTGCTGGTCAGTACAGCTCTAGAACATCTTGAGTATTTGACAGACATTAGCTGCTGTTTATTATCTTGGGTACTTTCCAAGAGGAGTATAGTCCTTAACAAGGATACGTAAGACCATTTTCTGAAAACCTAGAACTTTCAAGGACCTACATTCTTTTTAAAAAAATTTTAATTGGAGGCCAATTACTTTACAATATTGTGATGATTTTGCCATACGTTCACATGAATCAGCCATGGGTGTACATGTGTTCCCCATCATTTGTCAGGGTCATCCCAGTGCACCAGCCCTGAGCACCCTGCCTCATGCATCAAACCTGGACTGGCGACCTATTTCATATATGTTAATATACATGTTTCAATGCTATTCTCTCAAATCATCCTGCCCTAGCCTTCTCCCACAGAATCCAACAGTCTGTTCTTTACATCTGTGTCTCTTTTGGACCTACATTCTTCTCTCTGGCACCTTATCTTCCCCTTGAGGCAGACTGACGTGCCAGAAACATCCTTAGGGTGAGCTAGCCATCTGGAGGGTCGTGGATGTGTTACAAGCGGGCTACAGTCTGGTTCCTCAGTCCTGGGTGCTCGATGGGGTCCTCAGGAGAGAGGTGTGCTCTTTGGAAGGTTGTGGCTCTGCCCATGGGGAGGGAGTAACTGGTGTCTCCTCAGCCCTCAGGTCGGTTTGGCTCGGCTGTGGCTGTGCTGGACTTTAACGTGGATGGCGTGCCTGACCTGGCGGTGGGAGCCCCCTCGGTGGGCTCCGAGAAGCTCACATACACAGTAAGGAAGCTGGTGGGGAGGGGGGGATAGTGGGGGATGACAAAGGATGGCTCTCGGGGAGCGCGTGGCAAACGGCGGCTGCCGTGGTTGTCACACTTCATCCAGGTTAAGACATCATAGGCTGCACGTGCCTCCCAATGTGGGAAACACTGAGGTGCATAAAACATGTCTTAAAACAATTGATGTGCTCCACTAACTGGGGGCCAGGCCGCCGAACAGCAGGTCACTGCTCCCGCCAGGCCTCTCGGAGGCTGGCATCTGCACGGTGCCCGCCCTGCTGGCCCAACTCCCAGGCAGGGTGTGCCTTCCTCCCCAGACACCCCAGCAGCCAGGCTGTGGGCGAACGCCCCCGCCAGCAGCGCCAACAGGGNGGGGGCGGAGGCTGGTGCCCATGGAGCCTCCAGAGAGAAGCAGGCAGAAGGGGTGCCAGGCAGTGTTTGTGGGGAGATGATCCCGGCCCTCCATTCAGGTCCTTGTTGTGACCTCAGGTTACCTGGCAGATCCTGTTTCTGCCTCCCTGGCCTTGGTTTGGCTTCACGGGTGGGATTTCCCAATTCCACCAAGTCCTGCATTCTCCTTCCCTCCTTTCCTTCCCTGGGGAGGCTGAGAGATGGTGAGGGGAGGCTAATCCACAGCTTCCTGTCATGGGGCAGGGAGGTGAGTCCCTGGATCCTTCCCTTCAGGCATGGAATCCAGCACGTTCCCTCTTTTTCTCCCTGAGAGCAGAGCTCCTGGGTCCTGGCCCACAAGGCTCTCCTCCCCCGAGTCCGCACTGTAGCTGAGCATCGTGAGTGGCTGTGGAGTCAGAGGCCCTTCATCACCCTCTCCCGCCGGGTTCACCTCTTCCTCTCTCTCATCAACTCTTGAATCGTGGGAACAATTTGTCATCCAGACCCATCGGGCGCCCTCGTGTTAGGACCCACGCTCACCCAGTTCCATCTACCTGGCAAACCCCTTTCCCCTGTTTTTCCCTGTCGGGGAGCGCGGCACTCCTTGGAGGGAGTGTGGTCTGGCCTCGCTTCGGGGGCTCTGCCGTCCTGTGCTCGCTGCCCCCACGGAGCTCCTCACACCTCAGTGTCACAGCTGCCCCTTGGCCAGCTTTCGGGGAGGGTAGAGGTTGGTCTTATCCATCACTGTGTACTCAGTCCTCAGCTCACCGTGGAAAGGAAGTGATTCTAGAAGGAGGAGGGATGGAGAGAGGCAGGTTGTAAGATGGGAACAGGTTCGTCACACAGTAAGAGCACGGCCTGTGTCCCAAGGCAAGTGAGCGGTACTGACAAGGTGCACCGCTGTTGAGAGAAGTAATGGGCTGGGTTGCGGGGGTGGGGATTCGTGGAAGAGCCGGAAATTAAGCTGGGCTTTGAAAGGGTCATGGGCAGTTGAGTAGCTCATCCTGCAAATATGTTGAACAGTTATGGATGGCAGACCCCGAGCAAGATGCGGGGGAGACCGTGATGAAAATGACAGTTTCTGCTTTGGGGGCTCTTAACAGTCTGATGGAAGAGGCTGACGCAATGGACTGGACGCTGACTTCAGTCACTAACTGAGCTCCTGACCCGACAGGGCTCTGCTGCTGATTTATTTCATCATCAGTCATCTTTGTCTTCAAAGATTTTTGTCTTTTTAAGATTCCCAGGTCTCACGATCGCGAGTCTCACGATCGTGCTGTGGTCTGTCCTTGTCTAGGGTGCAGTGTACGTCTACTTCGGTTCCAAACAAGGACAACTGTCTTCTTCCCCCAACGTCACCATCTCTTGCCAGGTATGTTGACCACCTTCACCAGGTACTGAAAATGAGAGCTCCCTGCATCCTAATTGCCTCAAGGCTGAGTTAAAGTTGGCTGGGTTCCCGTTTTCTCTCCAGGATACCTACTGTAACTTGGGCTGGACCCTCCTGGCGGCAGATGTGAATGGAGATGGTGAATCGGACCTGGTGATTGGCTCCCCTTTTGCTCCAGGTGGAGGGAAACAGAAGGGAGTTGTGGCTGCGTTTTACTCTGGCTCCAGTTACAGCGACCAAGGTAGTGCTTGCTGGGGCGGGGGTGGGGTGGGTGGAGACCCCCCACTGCTCTAGTCTGTGGTGCCTTCTCTTGCATAGGGGTTTCAGTCCTATTTTCCTTGTGTGTGGTTTCACCTGAATTCTCTAACATTCTTACTCTTCCAGATGTTCCAGCAAGTGATGTGGACAGAGTTACTGACTATACAGAAGGGATCCAGTGTGTCGACCTGGATCCAAAGTTGGGGGAGAGGGGTGGGCAATAGTTACCCTCATAGTGCCTCAATGGAAGAGTGAAAACACTCAAGCGTCCCAGTGATGCTCCAGCTGTCCAACAGGCCTTTTTTTGGAGGGGTGGGGTGCACACAGTTTGTGGAATCCTTAGCCAGGGATTGAACCCAGAACCTCGGCAGTGAGAACACAGCGTCCTGACCGCTGGACTGCCAAGAAAATTCCCAACAGGTCCTCTTTTTAAACAGCATCCTCCACTCCACAGAGGCTAGCTCTAGAAATGTATTTTTTGTATGAAACGTGAGTCCCATTTCTGATGCTGGGGCATCATAAGAGTTGTGGCAAAAACAGCCCAATGAACCCATTTCTCATTATCCTACACAAGGGCCATTCTTGCCATTCCTGTAGTCTTTCCACGTAAAGTAGAAGGCACTGCTTGTCTCGTGCAGAAAAGCTGAATGTGGAGGCTGCCAACTGGACGGTGAGAGGCGAGGAGGACTTTGCTTGGTTGGGGTACTCCCTTCACGGTGTCAGTGTCAACAACAGGACTTTGCTCCTGGTTGGAAGCCCGACCTGGAAGAACACCAGTAGGTGAGCCCTGATGTGGAGTGCAGGGACCAGTGATAGAAGGGCTGGGCGCCTGAAGCCTGGGGAGCCCACTGAATGTGGGGTTCACAGGAAGTGGCTCTGAAATTCCTACCCTTCAAGGAAAAGCAAAGATTCTGGGTCAAGTTGCAAATGTTCCTTTTTAGAAGTCTGAGAGAGAGAGAGCTGTGTTAGTTTGCTAGGGTTGTCTGGGTGGCTTAAGCAGCAGGAATCAATGATCTCACAGTTTCGGAGGTTAAAGATCTGAGATCAAGATGTCAGCGGGTTGCTATCCTCCAGGGTGCCTCTCTGTCACTTACAACCATCTTCTCCCTGCGTCTCATGCAGCTTCTTTTCTGTGTATCGATCCCTGGTGTCTCTCCCTCTTATGAGGATGCTAGTCATATTGGATCGGGGCCCCACCACGATGACCTCATTTAGTGTAATTAATTAATCTCTTTAGTGTAATTTAATCTCTTTAAAGACCCTGTCTCCAAATGCTATCACATTCTGAGGTATTGGCGGTTAGGATTTGAACATATGAATTTTGGGGGACACAATCCAGCCCATAACAAGAGGTACCCCCCATTTTGTCAGTTGGGAAGTAGAATGTGAACCTCTTAACCTGGAGAGCCTTGATATTGGGGTTCATTCTGAAAGCTCCGCCACACCGATGACAAGGACCAGCAGCATGGGGTGGTGGGGGGCGCCGTGAGTGGGGAAGATGTGGGTCTTTCCTTGGACCTGAGCACCTGCCCAGCGCGATACCCTGTGTCCCAGCACCTAAGCCCAGTGTGCTTGCTCCCAGTCAGGGCCACTTGTCCCGCACTCGTGATGAGAAACAGAGCCCTGGACGGGTGTACGGCTATTTCCCGCCAAAGTGTCAAAGCTGGTTTACCATTTCCGGAGACAAGGTATGGTGGCCCCCTCCCTCCCCGGGGAAGCGGGCACCACAGAGAAAGTTTCTCAGCTGTACTGTAGTGACTTGCTGCGTTTCACAGGCAATGGGGAAACTGGGTACCTCCCTGTCTAGTGGCCACGTGATGCTGAACGGGACCCGGACCCAAGTGCTGCTGGTGGGGGCCCCGACTCAAGGTAGGTCACCAGCCAGGAAACACCACTGTTTCGTGAATAGCTGTGTCACACCTTGACCGTGTCATATGGAGGGAAAGTTATGAGATCTGGAGGCAGACAGACCTCAGTTTGAATATTTATTTTTCTCATTAATAGCAACCTGGGTTACCTTGGGGGAAGTTCCTTTTAAACTCCCTGAACGCAAAATACAGCTTACAGTATCCACATTCAGAGATCTGTTGAAAATCACACGTGAAAGTAACTTGGTGTGTTTTTAAAACTCCTATCCCACTGAGCTTGGAGACATAGCAAATTTTATAAACCAGTTCAATGGGAACAGGTCCACTTTGAGAGTTTGTTAATAAAACAGTATTTTGTTTACTTTATGGGAAAGTTAAAAACAAACTAGCAAAAAAATGATTCTCTCCAAGAGTATAAAAGTGGATTATGCTTATTGTAGAAATTTGTGAAAATATAGGGAAATATATTTTCACACCTAATATATCTTGAGCATTTTCTCATCTTAAGTATTCTAAAACATGATTTTTGATATCTGTATCACTTTTTTTTGCATATGTACATGCCAACATTTACTGTCAGATGGCCCAGGCTTAAGGCTTTTAATACATATTATCAAATTATTTTTCAGAAAGATTTTTGTTCCATACAATGTATTTGAATAATAAGCAGAAATGAATTGGGCAAAGGAATGGTTAAATGCTTCAATGCACAAGTTAAGTCAGCAACTTGTTATAAAGCTGTGTCCTAACTCTACAATTTTTTTTTTTTGTTTTTTTGGGGTTACAGAGGCTAGGTAGTGTAACTCTTGGTTACAGAGTCTAGTTAAACTCCTGCAACATACATTACTAATTTTGTCTCACCATTGTTGGTGTCAGAGTGCTGTGAATTAGAGCATCCCAAATTTTCTTAGTCTTGGCCCCTTTACTACCTTAGTAATTTTCTCTATTATAAAATACTGTATAAAACATAAAACAGAAAGGTTAATTATATATCTCACGATATATGTGATATATAAATGATGCTTTTTGAGACAGTTATATAAATTCACCTGCAGCTGTAAGAAATAATAGGTCACGTTACAGTTTATCCAGTTTTCCCCCGTGGCATCTTGCAAACCATAACCAGTGTCACAACCGTGTTATCAGCATAGATGTAATCCACCAACCTTGTTCAGATGTTCCTCTTTTTACTTGTATTTTGCCCAGGTAATTTGAGGGGTCCAGGGGTAATAAAAACCTGTTAAATTATCCAGAATTGCAGGTCAGTCATGGGGTTGCAGAGAGTTGGACATGACTGAGCAACTGAAGTGAACTGAACAAAGCCTAAAGCCATGCACAGGGCCTTTCTCAGCACGGGGCCCCGAGTGACTGAACGGGTGGCACACTGTGTGTTTCTGTCCTAACAGATCCTTTGGGGCATTGTGCCACTTTCCAAACCCTGGCATCGGATCATCCTCATTTTGGGCTGCACTGCTCTTTCAGTGGTGCCTGCATTTTATCATAACAACCCGTTATGATAAAACTCCAATTTTGCAAAGATATGACATCATTTAAAGGACTGTAGCGATCTAGTGTTGAAACTGTGACCTCCTCCAGCAGGTGGGTCATGTGGCATCAGACAGATGTCACTGTCTTACCGGCAAAAATTAAAGACAATTGCAGTATACCCAGGAGTTTACTGAAATGTTTCAGTGTAGAGTTGGGGAATCACAATGCTATGGACAGATTGGGTGAAACGTGAAAAATCTGGCCCACTTGCAGGGCGAGTTCGAGTAAACAAATAATCAGAGTTAGGCCTATCCACCTCACTCTCTCCCCGCAGCCTCTGGCTCAGCAGGATCTCTGGTCTGACTGTGGCCACCACACACAGCCATTTAAATATTCAGTGGAGATTTTACGGTACTCATTAAAAGCTACAAAGTATTTATGGTATGAAAAAAAAAATACTCGGCAAGGTGGAGGTGAGACTAGGAACTCACACACAGCTGGTGAAATGTAAACTGATGTACTTTCTCTAGTAAGAGGTTTGGCAAAACGGCAAGAACCTTAAAAATAATATTCATTCCCCAAATCCAATGCTAGATGGATCCCTTCTAAAAAATCTGTTCTCAGAAAATTAAATTTTATTTTAATAAAAGGGGAAGGATCATAGTAATTCATAAATATCATTTATCATAGTATTAATTATAAAACCAAAACATTGTAAAAGGAGTTTTGTAATCTGCAAAAAACCCCATTAAAATGTGTATGTATGTATGCTGCTGCTAAGTCGCTTCAGTCGTGTCTGACTCTGTGCGACCCCATAGACGGCAGCCCACCAGGCTCCCCCCGTCCCTGGGATTCTCCAGGCAAGAACACTGGAGTGGGTTGCCATTTCCTTCTCCAAGGAAATGTATGTATGTATATGTACGTATCTATCACTCTCCAGAAACAAATATATGCATTACATACATTTTCTTCTTCATACTCTTTCTGGGTGTCTTCCACACTTCTTGCAATGATCACATATAAAGTCTTGGCATTCACAAATCTGACATAGTTTCGCCCGTGTCACTGCAAGTCTGTGTCCGCACTTCGTTCTTGCGATGGTGGCAGCTCCTGTTCCGTGGTTTATTTCAGATGTCGTGTCTAAGGTATCATTCCTGACCATGACCCTGCACCAAGGTGGGAGCACTCGGATGTATGAGCTGACACCGGACTCGCAGCCTTCTCTGCTCAGCACCTTCAGTGGAAACCGCCGCTTCTCCCGATTTGGCGGCGTTCTGCACTTGAGCGACTTGGATAACGATGGCTTAGGTATGAAAGGAACGGAGGCTCTGGCCAAGAAGATGGGTCCCCCTGATAGGATCACCCCTGTTCTAGTCTCATAACGAATCAAGATCAGAGCCAGATGTACAAGAGTGAGCTGTGCTTCTGGAATACGGTGACCTGAGAGCCACCATCAATGATGAAACAGGAAACAGAAGCCTCTGCACTGGAAAGAAATCAGGGTAGACCAGTGAAGGGTGCATTATCATTAGTGGGAGGCTGGGGGAGGATCCAGCAGCGAAACAATGGAAAGGATGACAGCAAGGAGAAGACACTTCTGCTGCTGGTTTTCATTGTTCACAGATGAAATCATCATAGCAGCCCCGCTGAGGATCACAGACGCCACCGCGGGACTGATGGGGGGAGAGGATGGCCGTGTTTATGTGTATAATGGCAAACGGATCGCTGTGGGTGACGTGACAGGCAAATGCAAATCATGGGTAACTCCATGTCCAGAAGAAAAGGTAAGTGTTGTATGCAATTCCACACCAAACTGGGACAGGACGGCTACTTGCTGATGCCTTGGTAAACTATGTCCACTCTAGAACTCTCAGTTTCTACCTGGACTCAGGTAACCTGACCCATACCTAAGGTCAGAACACAATCACTTGCTTGAAAGCGGCCTGCTTTCCTGCAGTTCTGCATAGCTGAGGTTCAGCTGGATGTGGTGTCATGCTGGCTCTTGGTTAGGAGCCCACAGCAGAAAACAGACCATGGCCATCGGCGTTTCCTGAAGACTCCAGCTCTTTTTATTTCATCTTTCATTGCTTAAGTTCCCTGGATCTAAAACTTTTGGTTGCTATTTTAAACTTAAATTTTTCAAATTGAAAAAAAGAAAGTTTATTGTAAAACTATTAGAAAATGCAGTACAAAGAAAATGTAGAATTCCACTCTGCAGAGATGTCTAATAACCTTTTGATGTGTATCCTGCTAGTATTTTTTCCTATGAACGTAATTACTATCATTTATTGTGCATTTACTCTCTCTGTGCCTGGGCTTCCCAGGTGGCGCTAGTGGTAAAGAATTTGCCTGCAGGAGACGTGGGTTTGATCCCTGGATCAGAAAGATCCCCCTGGAGGAGGGCATGGCAACTGACTCCAGTATTCTTGCCTGGAGAATCCCATGGACTGACAGGCTGCAGTCAAAGAATTGGATAGGACTGAAAGTGGCACTGGATTGGACAGGAGTGAAGCGACTTAGCATATGCACTTTGTGCCTGGCGCTTTATATAAACATATAAAATCTAATTCACATCAAAGTTATTAACTTGCTATTTTGTTCATTATAAAGAAACTGAAGATCAGAGAAGGAAGTTGTTACAGGTCACACTGCTAGGAAATGGCAGAACAGGGACTTGAACCAAGAGCTGGTTCTGGCGCACACCCTTAAACCGTTACACTGTGTCTGTGTGTCTGTATTAATGGCTGTGATCCTATTGTACATGATTTTGTATACAATTTTATAACTTTAATCTCATTTTACCTATCAATGTAATAAGTCTTCCATGCTTTCTATATTCTTATAGAATATATCTACCAGATACCTGGCAGTTTATCTGTAGATAAACCGTTTAAGTGACTACTGTTAGTCACTTAGTCTATTTCAAATTTTTGCTGTTATAGTAAGATAAATATTCACATAAACATATTTATACCTCTATTTTTCTGAGCTAAATTCCTGTAAGCAGAATTTCTGGGTGACAAAGGGCTTCTCTAAAATGTAGAAATTTGAGCGAGTATAATTAAAATTGGTTAAAGAAAAAAAATCTGTGAACAGCAGTAACATTAACAGTCTCCCTTTCCTATCGCTCTCTTTCAGGCCCAATATGTACTAATTTCTCCTGAAGTAAGTATCTTCTAAAAAAAGCCCTTTCCCTTAAGTTGATAAAATCATATGGTATGTTTTCCAAGGCCATTAACAGTGTGTTTCCAGGCAGGCTCAAGGTTTGGGAGCTCTGTGATCACTGTGAGGTCGAAGGAAAAGGTAAGTGCCAAGACTGTACAGCTTTGCTGTTCGAGTTTGTTCTATGGCTGGGATTTGGGAGTGACCTCAGTTTGCACATATTTTAGATTTTGAAAAACAGGGACTCACAAAAAAGCACACACACAGTCCCATCACTTTTTGGTGAAAGGTTCTCCTCACTACCCCTCCAATTTCATCCTCTACAACAGGGGTTGGCAAACTACAGCCTGCTGGCCAACTCTAGCTGGCTGCCTGTTTTTGCGTAATCCACAAACTAAAAATGATTGACATGTTTAGATAATTGGAGAAAATATTTTGTGACACAAGATAATTATAAGAATTCAAACTTCAGTGTCTCTAACAAGCTCTACTGGAATATGGATAGCCACGTTCATTCTTTTCTCTTCCTCTGCTGCTGCTTGTTCAGTTGCTCAGTCATGTCCGACTCTTTGTGACCCCATGGACTGCGGTTACCTCTGATACTCTACCACAACTGCAGCTGACTTATGTCCCACAAAGCCTAAAATATTATCTTTGTCCTTCACTGTAAAATTCTGCGAACCCTTGCCATATTGGCTAAACATTGTTAATATATTTTGTTTCTTTAGGAATGAACCAAATACATACTAACAATATATGTGTTATATAATTGTTTCTTTTTGTATGACTTTAGAATAATTGTGCAAATATCTCTGCTGGCTAGATTCCTGGAAGAATCTAGGAGGTCAAAGGATATGCACATTTTGAATTTTAATAGCCATGACACATTTAAAAGATTTTATCTTAAAACATACAGCTAGACCAGATTTCACTCATTTATTTAAGGACATGACATTGTACAGATCTGTGCTAGGCTATGAGAGAGAAAGAGACCAAGTGTCCGCTCTTGAGGAAAATTAAGATTTATTTTATTTAACACGTGGGAAGTTAAAAGGCAAACAAGTATAGTAATAAATGCTAACTGGAAGTGTGAACTGTGGTACAAAAGGCTAGAGAAGCCATTAGAGATTTTTGGGTATACAGCCGGGTCTGCAGGGCTTGGCAGGTGCTGTGGCTTGGACTTGGACTTGTAAGCACTGTGGTGAAATTGCCCTCTACTGGCCAACAGTTCAAGTAGCCCTTTAACTCATTTATAGGCAAGCTTAACCACAACAAAAGAGACGGATTATAGCTTATGGGGGGCTTCTCAAAAGATATGATCACAAGAATATCGTAAATTTGGCTTGCATTTTAAATTTTATTCACTTTCCAAGAATCAGACGTTACTAAGAACCCATGAACCATATACAGATAATGAACCGTTGTTTATACCAACTGAAGGGGGTAGTGTAGATCATCTAAAAGTAATTTGATTCCTTTAACACTGCAAATTCATCTTCCTAATTACAGTTCACGAGTCAATATTAAAATTACTCCCACTTTCCCAACACATATCTGAAGCTGGGGGCCCTGAAGAACTTTTGAGTGTGAAGATAAACTGAAGGTTATGTATTAAAAATGGACACAATCTGAGAATGATTAGTGGGTGGCCTCGTGGCCTCTTACCGAGACATGAGTAAAAGTTAATGATTTTGAAGACTCCTCTTTTCCTTTCTCTGTGTGAGCATTAAGTAACCAACTAGAATTAGGAGGACCACTTACCTCTGTGGTATTGCCACTGTGTTTCTGAAACCTCCTGTGGGGCTGCCTTCAGCCAGCCTGCCAGACCTGGTGGAACAGTGTTGCAGACAAAGAAACCTGAGACATGGACCCTGCCCCCGAGGTGCTTAGAATCTAAGTGGAAAAATGAAACATGCCCATGAGACCATTCAGGCCCATTTATGATGACCCAAATCCAACGGGAGTCAGAGATCAGTGGGGAATCCGCTGGGGGAGTCGGGGAAGGCCTTGCAGCACCTCTGGGGCCTGAGTGGATCTGGAAATCAGAGTAGGCTGACTGGGCAGAGAGAGGGCAAGGGCAGGGGAAGACTTGATTTTAGGAATGAAAGATGGGTTTAACCAGGAAAACAGGAGGCAGCTTATGGCCAAACTACAGATGTATCTAGTAAATGAGCAATTCCACAAGTAAGAGTTTACAGCTTTTTTCTTCCCCTCTTAATGGACACTGTGGTATTTAAAAAGATACACACAAAGGGTTATGCATAGTACCCGACATGTCTGGATTCCATTGGGAGGTTTCAAAATCGAGCCAGTGAAAAACTTCTCAGGTTGTCACTGAATGGTCACACCCTGCTCTACCCACCAGTCAGTCCGATCAGCCACACCTCACCTCATCAGCCATGGTCCAGAAACACTCTTGGTAGTTTCCAAACTAAAATCCACTTCCAAAAATGTTTAAAAACGTGTATAAGCTTTGAAGGCAACTTTGAAAGCAGCAGGGGCAGAGGAGGTCGTGTGAACACACAAGGCCAGATTACTCCAGATCTGCCATCAACACCACCACAGCTAGGATGCTGAACAGATGCACTTTTCCCGTGTGTACCTGAGAAGGAACTAGCGAGAACTTCCCCCTCGGCTGTGGTTTTCCGAACCGACAGAGCTGAGAAAGAGGGTATTTAAACCCAGGGAAAGAGGCATTTAAGCTCAAGCCCTTGTGTCTGGCCAACGTCTAGCTTTCTTCTAGCTCAGAGCGTACGTGGTGCCTGAACTGCAGCAGCAACCCGACACAGGTTGTGAATGATTCCTGTTTTGTGTCTCCTACAGAATCAAGTCGTCATTGCTGCCGGAAGGAGTTCCCTGGGAGCCCGACTCTCTGGGGTGCTTCACATCTATAGCCTCGGCCAAGATTAAAGGTTTCACTCCATTTTCCTCACCTGTCCCCCTCTCATGCTGAGTCATCTTCCGGATGAGCATTCTGGGGGACAAAGTGGCGTATCCAGAGGAGCCCTGGTAGAACTTACGACAGGTGGGGGCTCCTGGGGGTGGAGACACACACACAGGCTGGCTGCCGACAGGCCACAGGAAGTGTTGACAGCATCCGAAGGATGTGACAGTGGATGCCCTGGTTATGTGTCCCTTTGCATTTTCCTGTGCACCTGAACTTAATTCCTAACTGGCTTCCTGTGCTCAGACCTGCTGCACAACCCGTTTCCTCTTCCACTTGAGCACCTGTGTCTTTCTGATGCCTTGAAAGGCCTGTCTCTAGTTATCTTGGGAAAGGCTCTGTAGCACAATTCTTGCTAAAAATGTCCTCTTAAAACTGGTGACCCATTCCAGAATGAAACAGAAAGCACAGCACACAGGAAAAAAAACATGAGAGAACGAGGAGAAACGTATGGGGGGTGAGGCATAACCTCACAACTCCAAAATTGTGTTGTAAATGATGTGGTCCTTTCTTACGAGGACTATTGTATTTTCAGCGTTTCATATAGTGAAGGACATATATAAAAAGTAAAATGTCACCTGACTGTGCCCTCAGATGCTTTTGGAGAAATGGTTGTTCTAACAGCTGATGCACCTAGTGATCTTCTGCAAACCTGGTCATCTCAGGAAGCCTCAGGCAGCGGGAGGCTGCCACAAGCCTCACCAACAGAACCAGAACAGGGAGAGAGCTCTGTCTTGAGCTGAAGGTGACTGTGCAGGACCAAGAGGAGTGAGGCAGGCTTGGCCTCCCTACTTCCTGGGCTGGTCCCAGTGGAGCAGGCCTCATCTGCTAGGCCTGGAGGGTGGCATGTTTAAGGGAAAGGAATGATTTCAGCTTCACTAAAAATTGGCGGGCACTGTTATCCGTAAACTGTAACTAGTTGATTCTCTATCATGGTAGAACCTCTTTTCTCCTGACACTAATGAAATTATACTAAAACCAGGAAAAAATTAAAATGATCACAGCCCTTCTCTTAGCTTCTCTTGGGGCAGTAGAGACTGGTCAAAGGACACAGGGTTTCGGCTGAAGGGTAAAGTTGAATTCAAAATCAAAGGAAAAACCAGTAGAATTACAACTGTGAGGATATAGTGAGTGTGTATATAAGAGAAGAGCAGCATAACCAGACTCATACCTAGACAGGGCCTCTGGCTCACTCCCAGGACGTCTCATCTTTCTGAAAGAGGTATACTAGTTGCATGGTTCCCTATGGCACAGCACACAGAAACACAGTTTGCTTTTCGGTTAACAACTACTGGCTGCTCAACCTATCTGAAGAATTGTTTTTATTAAAGTTTATTTTTAGGGGACCAGAAACACCTTACTCATATTCCCTTATTCTGAGTGAAGACCAAACTGATATTCAGTAAAGGCATGCTCTCGTACTGTGTCTCTTCATTTAGAAGGATGCCTACCTTCATCGGGCTGCTGCTATACAAAGTGTTAGGCTTTACTAAATGATTGGGCCAGTGTTTAAACATGATTATGTACCCGAGGAGTTATATTTTTCTTAATGCCTAAACATAACAGCAACCAGCAAGAAGAGATGGTTAAAATTTACTAAGTTAGAAGCAGATCTTCATATAGGATATTTAACCATGCTAACCTGTATCAAGAAGTTATATAAATTGTATCCTACTGCATATATGGAAAATATGTAAAAACCTGGCATACAGAAAAAAAAATCTAATATCCAACAGACTAATGTATTATCTTAACAGGTGGATTAAGTTTTCATTCTACACTAAATTAACTGTAATTCTGACTTCAGTTCAGTTGCTCAGTCATGTCTGACTCATTGTGACCCCATGGACTGCAGCATACCAGGCTTCCCTGTCCATCATCAACTCCTGGAGTTTACTCAAACTCATGTCCATTGAGTCAGTGATGCCATCCAACCATCTCGTCCTCTGTTGTCCCCTTCTCCTCCTGCCCTCAATCTCTCCCAGCATCAGGATCTTTTCAAGTGAGTCAGCTCTTTGCATCAGGTGGCCAAAGTATTGGAGTTTCAGCTTCAGCAGCAGTCCTTCCAACGAACACCCAGGATTGATCTCCTTTAGGATGGACTGGTTGGATCTCCTTGCAGTCCAAGGGACTCTCAAAGTCTTCTCCAACACAGTTCAAAAGCATCAAGTGACACTTTTGGATTGATTCTGACATACTTTATAGGGTTTAAATCTCNGAACACCCAGGATTGATCTCCTTTAGGATGGACTGGTTGGATCTCCTTGCAGTCCAAGGGACTCTCAAAGTCTTCTCCAACACAGTTCAAAAGCATCAAGTGACACTTTTGGATTGATTCTGACATACTTTATAGGGTTTAAATCTCCCAGGAACACAAATCTGAACTTATGCAACAATTTAATTCAAAATTACCTTTATGATATCAGAACACATTTACATATTTGCAATTTTTGTCTATTACCTATATAAGCAAAGGCTGTCTTACAGGCTTCAAGACTGGAATTGATTTATGCCTTTGTATCACAGACTTGGAGAGATTTGAAGTGAGTTTGGGAATAAACTCAGGTCTCTGAATTCCCTATTCCATGCTCCAACTACGTAACTATTACTAAAGTAATGACAGTAAATCCTGAATTTAAAGTGAGTTTAATATTTAATTTTCCAAAACATAAAGCTGTGTACAAATCATGGAAAAACTCATCAAAATATATGGCTTTTTAATGATTATTTAGTGGTTATCAGTCTATCAAGAGTAAAGCAAGTATTAATAGTATCTTAAAATGACACCTATTTTTGCTACACTTTCTTAGAGGTCTTACAATAACAACAGGTTAAGAATATCATTCCCTGTACATGTTAAAGAGGATACGATTGCCTGCTTACTCATAACTGAATATTTGGTACTCTTTCACCTTATTTACAAATAATTTATATACTCTATTTAAATTCAATATTTAAAACTGAACTTTTTTCTTTTTGGCATAGGCTGTTTTATTATTTGATAGATAGCTCTTTAATGTAAGAAGCAGCCTGCTATGGCCAAAGCAGAGGCAGCCGACATCTAGAAATTAACTTGACTGAACCATGTTCAAGAACTTTATAAACCGTTAGTACCTTCCCTATATCATACTTATGAGGTAGTTGCATTTATTTCCCCTTTTACTGATGAGACACTCAATATATTATTTTAGCCAAGCCCTCAAATGATGTTACTTAGCTAAGTAACATCAGAAAGAAAAGACCAAAATTCTATCCCGTACCTGACCTTAAACAAAATGACATTTTGCCTCTTGGACTTCCAAGTTTTCATCACAGTTAAGTAATCTTTATTAATATTACCTATTTTACAGTGATAACCTGAAGATCAAAAACAACATAGTGCTCTGAGGTATACCAAAGAAGAGTGCCCTGTGAAATATAAATATTGTCAAAGATGCTTTATCTTAGAAATCAAACAGATGTATGATGGTATTCACATTCCACAGCCACACACAAGGCATGCTCCAAGACAAGCCCAGTGTGTTTCATGCTCTTCTACTGTCCTTTCATAACCACACATGGAAATGGGAAACTTCATTTGTTGTTCTTCAGATCAGCAACTGGAAAAAGCATTTTAATTCATTTTTACCCACCTGGTAAATGGACTCTATTTACTAATTTGGTAATGCAAGAGCTGCTTTAGACTCTAGAACTGTCTATTTATGTTACTTTTGGAGACAAATATAACTGTAATGTTCTACTGTGTAACTTTTTAACCTCCAGAAAATATAAAAAACATAGAAATCAGGTAGCATAGGTGCTTGAGACCTAGAAATATTAGCCATTTGTTTTAAACTCAACTCTGTGAAAACAAAAAGGTAACACAATATAAAAATTTATCTGCCCTCTTGTTTTAGGAAGCCCATCAGTCAGCCTCTCGGGTGTAGCCAAACAGATGAAAAATGTGTAGCCTAGTTAATCTTGCTATACACTTTCCTTTTTGGTGTGACATGTCTGTCCTAAAAACCAAGGAATGGTCAAAACAGCTATAAAACAGTAACAGAATAGAAATACTTTCAACTATTTCCAAAGACTTTAATTACAGTCAAGCAAAGAAAGATAGTTTCATAGGTTGAGGAAGTAAAATTCTGAATAACTGGAATCTATACGAAGCTGATATTAACGTCTCATTTCCTTTTTGTATTCCTTATACAAAAACAGGGGCAGGGACTTCCTTGGCAGTGAAGAGCTTGAAATACCACACTTCCACTGCAGAGGGCATGGGAACTATGTTCCCACGGGAACTGGTTCCCCTGGTCAGGGAACTAAGGCCTGCATGCAGCCAAAAAGAAGAAGAAAAAAAAGGCGGGGGTGGGGCGCAAATATAAGAAAATACAGTTATGTCAAAGACTGATTTAAAGTTTGTTTTAAGGTTAATATATATTATGCTAGCTTTTTAGTCACCTGAGAGTCAGGAAATTCACAAGAACATGATTCCTTACAGTAAGAACTGTGGTTACCTAATGTCACAACTGCGGGTTTGGCAAGTTTCCCAGCTTCATTTGGCATGAGGTTGCACATCTGTTAACATGTATAAATTAAAATCAATACCACAATCTAATCCGGATTAAGTTAATCTCTCCATGTCTTACATCTATAAAAACAGCCTTTTAAGTGTGTAGGAAATAGAATTTTGGCCTTTTACAAAGCAAGCACGAAAATACAATCAAGTTCTAGTACTACGACTGCCATAATATTTTTATCATCAGACATTATAATTTAAGTGTCAGTGATTTTCTTTCAAGTCTCTGACTCCATAAAATAATAAAAAGATACTAGAATTTCCCTGTGACTACCATAAAAAAATAGTTCAGTTTCCATCAGGTTATTCCTAACGATTTGTTAGGATACCCCTGCTTGATCCAAGTCCGTCTGGCCTGAAGCTGTGTTTCATTTCCAGCCTTCTGTCGGCCTGCAGTGTCTTCTTAGGTAAAGAGGCTATCTAAATAAAAGCAGAAAAAAGTTCATAATTTCAGTTGTGTGGGTTTAAAAGAAAAACCACCAGTAAAAACGATACATTAACCACTAAATGAGGGAAGGACTGCCAGCCATGTACTTGCTCCAGGGGTATAAACTACAAACAGAAGGCTATGAAAAAGAGATAAACTGTATCTTTTCCTAACACGATAAGTGTTGTCTACATTTCAATTCTGGTTATGACAAAACCTGCACCAGAATTCCTAACACCTGTCTAAATGTACAATGCCTGTCACAGCATTCCACCAAAATAAACTTCTAACTTACTTACTCTGCCACTGCTTTCCACATAACATCTAATTCTCCTTTTAACTACATGAAGCAGGCGGCACTGACCTAAGTGGGAAAGCTGGGCGAGGCTTAAAGAAATTAAAAAACCTGCTCAATGTCTCAAAGCCTGTGACAACTTAAGCCCAGGCCGCAGGACTTCCGGCTGGGGACTGCAGCCCCTCTGCGGTACTGTGCTGAGTCTGATCCTTCATACCAGAGGAGGCAGGGGCGCTTCCAGCTGTCGTCCGAGGAATGACAGCAAGCGCCTCCAGATGAGGCCGCTTCCCATAAACATAATTCCTGTGATCAGCCAGAACACTCTATGGTCCTAGGAGAGAACACAGTCAATTTCAACCACAAAGGCTAGGTTCCTTCGTGATAAAATTTCCCGAACTTGTCATTGCCCAAGGGTTTAAAAGGAATTTTCAGACTGTGCTGCCCTTTCCTGTAGGAGCTAAGAACAAATGCTCTAACAGCAATCAGAGACCAAGAGTCAAAACATAAACTGGAAGGAAAACACGATTTAAAAGAGTATTTATGATCATCAGTGAACCCATCTAACTGCTTTTACTCTGTTTCCTTCCAGCCTTCGTGTACATTCACACAGATTCTAATATATAGGACATACAACTTAAAATTTCCACCCTTGCTGAACTGTGAGGCGCCCTGGCCCTGCAGCCCCTGAGTATTTTAAATTTTCAAGAAAAACACAAGTGTCATCTGTGCAACACGGTGACAACTGCTACTCTTAAACTCAACAGAAACTCTTAGGTAACACGACAGAAACTCTAAAATAATAAAAGAAGCTTTTGGTCTTGGACGCTGTGAAACAACTGTTGTTGCTGTGCAGTGATGTCTAACTCGCAACCCCAGGGACTGCAGCCCACCCCACCAGGCTCCTCTGTCCATAGGATTTCCCTGGCAACAATACTGGAGTGGGTTGCCATTTCCTTCTCCAGGGGATCTTCCAACCCACGGATCAAACCTACGTCTCCTACATTGGCAGGCGGATTTTTTACCACTGAGCCACCAGGGAAGCCCCAAACGCTAACAGCATCATGAACCCAGAAAGTTTGGAAACCCCAAAGTTATAGTAAACACTTTCGCTGTCATTTTCTTTCTTTGTGGCCATGCAACATGGCTAGTAGGATCTTAGTTTCTCTGCCCAGATCTTGAACCAGGTCCTGGGCAGTGGAAGCTCAGAGTCCTAACCATTGGACTGCCAGGGAATTCCCATGTCACTTTCAAAATTGTATTTTTTGCAGTGCTGTGCTTTCAAGTTCATGTGTGAATATACAGAATCACAGAATTTAATCTCCCACGTTAGGAGCCTCAGCTATAGAAATGCCATTATTTATTATCAACGATGGCTTGGTCTCCAATGATGGGGAGCCCAATTTCCTCCAAGATAGCCATTGCATAAATGACCAATAACCACTGATGGAAATTCAAGCCATATATGATGCAGAAATCTGCTTCCTTTTAACATGAAGTTAGATGTTAGACATCACTTATCAAGAAGACAAGCGCTAATGTCAATTAACTGCCTGGATGAATACATTTCCAGTTATTCTAAAAAAAGACTCTAATTTATTAAGTAAAAATTATGTTTAAATAAGATTTAGCATACCCAGATTACCGTTCTTTCCTGTAGACTGGTTCTGTAATGCCCTATAAATGAAGTCTGGGATTGCTAAAATATGATGAACTTGAGAGGTAAGCAAGTTAAAAATTCCATGTGTCATTAAAATATACACAGAGCAGAGTGTGAGACCTCTAGGAAATTAAGGGAAGGGAATGTGTCTGAAAGTTGGATTTTCAGCGCCACCCCCCCCATCCCATTGCTTTGGGTATTCTCTATAGTATTATGGCCCCCTTAAGTACCTATGTTTTAAGCTCCTCATCTCCACCGTCTAGCCTATCTACTCCTCAGAAATAAGACACCTACAGCATCCTGGTATGCCAAAGGCTACTAAAAAAGCCCTAAACTGATGGGGACATGTCAAAAGTACTTAGAAGATGGTATGGAAGGAACAATTTGAATATCAAGATAAATAATGAGGGCAGTGTGACAGATTGTAACTCATTGATTAAATAAGATACCATTAGTCCATATTGACACAAATGAATAAATAACTGGGAGAGAAGGAAGGCTCTGTCTGACAAAGAACAAATGTAGGAAGAATGATGGAATTAGCAATGACCATGTGATAATCATCCCTGTAGTATCTGATTCAGGCATGAAGCATTTTTTGGATCAACAGCAGATACTAAAACTAGAGGGTGCAAATATTAAAGAAATGCACAAAACTACAATTAGTGCCATCCTGCACTGGTCAGAATGGCCACATTAAAAACTGTACAATTAACAAATGCTGGAAAGGGTGTGGAGAAAAGGGAACCCTTCTACACTGCTGGAAGAGTGTAAGCTGGTGCAGCCTCTATGGAAATCAGGAGGGCAGTTCCTTAAAAAACTAAAAGCAGAACTGCCAGATGATCCAGAAATCCCACTCCGTGGCATATATCCAGAGAAAACCATAATTCAGAAAGACACATGCACCCCAGAGCTCACTGCAGTGCTACTCGTGACAGCCACAAGTCACGAAAACCAGCCGAGTGTCCACGGACCCGTGACTGGACAAAGACGTGGCACCTACGTACAGAGGAGTACTGCTCAGCCACAAGAAGAGTGAAATGACGCCACCTGCAGCAACTCAGATGGACCCAGAGATTACCACGCCAAGTCAGAAAGAAAAAGACATGATGTCACTGATATGTGGAATCTAAACTAGGACACAAGTGAGCCTGTCTGCAAAACACTGACAGAGAACAGGTGTGCGGTTGCCAGGGGGTTGGAGGAGAGAGGGAGTGGGAGTTTCGGGTTAGCAGATGTAAACTGTTATATACAGAATGGGTAACAAGGTTCTACTGTACAGCACAGAAAACTGCATTCAATATCCTATTACAAACCACAATGGAAAAGAATCTTTAAAAATGTATTATATGTATAACTGAATCAGTTTGCTGTACAGCAGAAATTAACACAATCAACTATAATAATAAAAAAAAACTAGAGGGTGCAAATTTGATGAATGGCAGGGTTCTTAGAAGATACTTAATTCCACAGAGAAAGTAACTTGATAGGACAGAAAATTAGCAGACACCACCTTAACCAAATGATCAGAGTTAGCATCACCAGTTATGAGACAAACTGACATCAAGGGTCTCCTGATGGGATTCAACATGAAGAACACTGACAAAAATGTGTGACCATCAGAATCTAGTAATGAAGAGTACTCAAGAGCCAAACAACTGACCTACATTCTTTGTAAGCATCAAGGCCATGGAACGACAAAGCCTGAAAAACTGGCCTAGATTAAAGGAACCTAAGGAGACACAGTAACTATTAATACATGCAACACACGATTTAAGATTTTCTATGAGGTAAAGGGCTCTACTGTGCTAAGTGGTGAAACCTGACCAGGGTCCACAGATCAGAAAAACAGTGTTGTTTCAATGCTATTTTCTGATTTTCACAAAGCTCACAAAGTGAGCTGTGGTTATGTATGAGAATGTCAAGTGTTTTTAGAAAATATATACTGAAATATCTAGACATCGGGAGTTTCATATTTGTTGTTTATTCTCAAATGATTTAGGAAAAAGTATATATATACTGACAGAATGATAAATACGATAAAATGTTGCTGTTTGAAGAATCTGGGTAAAGGCTGTATGGGAATTCTTTTACTATGCTTGAAATAGTTTGATATTATCTTAAAAAAGAAACTATCAGAAAGGAATTTCTAGAAATTCTTTAAAAAAATTAACAACAACAACAACAGGCATTTAGAAAAAAATATTAGAATGAGTATAAGATGGCTTTCTGCAAGTTAGCTTGCAGAAAAAGTGTATGTACATAAACAAAATGACTTGAGAGAAGGACATGAACTTGTATAGAGTTATACAGTCATGAGCTAGGAAACTGGCAAAGGTCTTTGGAAGGACCTTCTGAGGATGTCCAGGGCTGGTTTATGTCGCACAAGATAGTTTGGTAACTACAGACTTTTTACTAGATTTGGGCTTAAAAGCCTCTAAGAGATTCCCATCACACTTAGAATAAGCCTGAACCCTTACCAAGCTCCAAATCAACACGCTCTCCCTCTTCTGTCCTTCTGACCTCTCACTACCATTTTCCTTCCACTTGACACCCCTCCTCTGACCACTCTGGCCTTCCTGCTGCTCCTTCAACAAGCTTGGTGCACCCTCGCCTCAGTCTTCACATGTGTGGTTCCCTCTGCTTAGGTCACCCTTTCTCCCAGGTCTTTCCATGTTCTCTTTTCATTCAGGCTCTGCCTCTAGGGTCACCTTCACAGAAAGACCTTCCTCAATCACGCTATCTCTACAATGCCCCTTGTTTCTCCTCCTGCTAACAGTCTCTATCCCTCTACCTAGCTTTAATTTTCTTTATGCTTCAGTTCAGCTCAGTCACTCAGTCATGTCTGACTCTTTGCGACCACATGGACTGTAGCACGCCAGGCCTTCCTGTCCATCACCAATTCCTGGAGCTTGCCCAAACTCATGTCCATTGAGTCGGTGATGCCATCCAACCATCTCATCCTCTGTTGTCCCCTTCTCCTCCTGCCTTCACTCTTTTCCAGCATCATGGTCTTTTCTAAAGAGTCAGTTCTTTGCATCAGATGGCCAAAGTATTGGCCAAAGCATCAGTCCTTCCAATGAATATTCAGGACTGACTTCCTTTAGAAAATTTTCTTTATGGTACTTATTGCCTAACCTACCACGGATCTGTTTCTTCTCTCTCCCCCACTGAAATAGACTCCATAAGGGCAGGGATTCACTGCTATACCCCCACAGCTAAAAGCTGTGTTTAGTGTATAACAGGAACCAAACACCATATCTGTAAGATGAATGAATCAATCTCCTGCATTTACTTTCCTTTCACATCTAATAAGGAAGTGACAAACACTGATGCAGGGAGCTTATGATCTTTTTCAGGTGTGTGTGAGTGAAAGTTGTTCAGTAGAGTCCATGGAATTCTCCAGGCCTGAAGCTGGTAGCTGTTCCCTTCTCCAGGGGATCTTCCTAACCCAGGGATCAAACCCAGGTCTCCTGCACTGCAGGCAGATTCTTTACCAGTTGAGCCACCTATGATCTTTTGCAGACAAGCAATTGCAAGTCTGAGGATCATAGCAAAGGGAAGTGTATTATTATTTTGGCATAAATAACTAGAAGAGTAATTTTATTCAGGTGGGTTCGTGGTGCGGTCAGTGAAGAGTCTCCTTGGAAATAACACAACAATTGAAACCTGGGAGAGAAATAGACATTAACTAGGCAAAAAAAAGAGGGGCTTCCCTGGTGGCTCAGTGGTAAAGAATCCTCCTGCCAACGTGGAAGATGCAAGTTCAATCCCTGGGTCAGGAAGATCCCCTTGAGAAGGAAATGGCAATCCACACCAGTATTCTTGTCTGGGACATTCCATGGACAGAGGAGCCTGGTAGGCTACAATCCATGGGGTTGCAAACAAGTCAAACATGACTTAGCAACTACAGACCAGACCAGGCAAAAAAAGGTGGGAGGCAAGAAGAGATGTGTGGAAGCAGTGTGCAAATACTGATGAATCAACGGACAGTGAGGACAATATGGCTGCAGACAAGACGGGGGATGTGGGCACAGCAGGCCAGGAGAGCCTTACAGGCCAGGGAGCTTCTACCTTAAGGACAATCAACACCACACCCCCCGCACCCGAACAGTTTTACACAGAAGAGGGACCATTAGAACTGCTTCTTTTAAAGACCACTTTTTAAAAGGGACCACTTTAAAACAGACATAGAGAACACACCTGTTAACCAGGACACAGAATTCAGCACCAGTGTGTGCCTGCTGAACGCAAATGAAAATTCATTTCTAAAGAAATCTCACAGTAGGTGCTCACGTTAGCACCACATATACTAAATCTGGGACAATACAGAGAAGATTAGCATGGCTCCTGTGCAAGAATAACATGCAACTTCGTGAAGCATTCCATATTTTTCTAAAACAGAAATATAGACCAATGGAACAAGACAGAAAGCCCAGAAATAAACCCATCACCTTATTTTTGACAAAGGAGGCAAGAATATACAATGGGGCAAAGATTGCCTCTTTAATAAATGGTGCTGGGAAAACTGGACAGCTACATGGAAAAGAATGAAATTAGAACACTTCCTAACACCATACACAAAGCTAAACTCAAAATGGAGTAAAGACCTAAATATAAGACCAGAAACTATACAGGAAAACATAGGCAGAACACTCTATGAAATAAAGCAAGATCCTCTATGACCTACCTCCTAGAGTAACGGAAATAAAAACAAAAGTAAACAAGTGGGACCAGATAAAACTTAAAAGCTTTTGCACAGCAAAGGAAGCTATAAGCAAGGTGAAAAGACAACCCTCAGAATGTGAGAAAATAATAGCAAATGAAACAACTGACAAAGGATTAATTTCCAAAATATACAAGCAGCTCATACAACTCAATATCAGAAAAACAAACCAATCAAAAAGTGGGAAAGAGACCTAAACAGACATTTCTCCAGATGACATACAGATGGCTAACAAACACATGAAAAGATGCTCAACATCGCTCATTGTTAGAGAAATGCAAATCAAAACTACAATGAGATATCACACCAGTCAGAATGGCCATCATCAAAAAGTCTACAAACAATAAATGCTGGACAAAGTGTGGAGAAAAGGGAATGCTCTTGCACTGTTGGGGGAAATGTAAATTGATACAGCCACTATGGAAGACGGTATGAAGATTCCTTAAAAACCTAGGAATAAAACCACCATATGACCCAGCAATCCCACTCCTAGGCATATACCCTGAGGAAACCAAAATTGAACAAGACACATGTACCCCAATATTCACTGCAGCACTATTTACAATAGCTAGAACATGAAAGTAACCTAGATGTCCATTGACAGATAAATGGATAAAGTTGTGGTACATATACACAATGGAATATTACTCAGCCATAAAAAGGAATGCATTTGAGTCAGGTCTGATGAGGTGCATGAACCTAGAACCTATTATACGGAGTGAAATAAGTCAGAAAGATAAACACCGTGTTCTAAGGCATATGTATGGAATCCAGACAAATGTCACTGAAGAATTTATTTACAGGGCAACAACAGAGAAACAGACATGAGAATAGACTGATGGACATGGGGAGAGGGGAGGAAAGGGTGAGATGCATGGAGAGAGTAACATGGAAACTTACATTACCATATGTAAAATAGATAGCCAATAGGAATTAGCTGTATCTCTCAGGAAACTCAAACAGGGATTCTGTATCAAACTAGAGCAGCGGGATGGGGAGGGAGGTTTAAAAGGGAGGGAATATATGTATACTCATGGCTGAGTCATGTTGAGGTTTGACAGAAAATAACAAAACTCTGTAAAGCAATTATCCTTCAATTAAAAAAATAAATTAAAAAAAAAAAGAAATCTCGCAGTAGGACATCTGAAAGTACAAGGCTACAAGGACATGAAAACTCTGCCAGTCAGTGTTAAATATGGAGCAAAGTGAAAGATGCAAGTCTTGGAGTCTAAATCCTAGTTTTGTTGTTTCCTAGCTCTGTGCTCTTGGGCAAATTATATTTTCCGAGCCTCAGTCTTTCTACCTATTAAAAAAAGCAGGGAAAATACATTCATTTTCAGACTTTTGATGACTGAATCAAAGCATGCAACTGCATGGCACATTGCCGAAAAAAAAAAATCCCTCATTAACACTGCCTCACAGTGTAATACTATTGTCAAATCTCTCCCATGTATAGTTATCTGTTTTAGGAAACATAAGGTAGTCCCAACCTGCCCTATGTGACAGTTTCCTGAATCCCAGCATAGGCTCTGGTCTGTTCAAACCTAGGCCATTCTGCATTACAGGGTCTAACAATGCTGTTTGAATTTCAAATGATTTACAGTACATATTTTATTCCAATAAGCAACTATACAAGTTAGAACTTTCTTTTTAAAATCTATTAAAGTAGTCCAGGGGTTAAGGATCCACTGTGCAATGCAGAGGACGCGGGTTCAATCCCTGGTCCAGGAACTAAGATCCTACGTGACTTGGAGCAACTAAGCCTGTGTGTCTCAGTTACTGAGCTGATGCGCTCTGGAGCCTCCAAGTCACAACTAGAGTCGCTGCACTACAACGGAAGATCCAGCATGACAAAAATGAAGATTTCGAGTGCAAGTAAACAATGAAAACAAAATAAAAAAAGAAATGATCTTCAAAACAATAAAAACCATCCCTAGATTACTGAAATAATACATTCTCACCTCCTCAAGGGAAGATTCCAAATTCATTCCGAAAGCAACTCCCATTAGCCCAAAGAGGGAAAGGGAGAAGGTTCCCATGGTCAACTGTAGGTTCAACCTCATCATCACGTTACGGTGGCTGGGGAGGAGAACAACTGCTTAGATCAGAGGGGCCCACCAACCGAGCACTGCAAATTCACTATTAAAGGTCACATGGGCTAAACATACACCTTAAAAAGACATTCCCACGTAGTAGTTATAAATGATAATGATGGGATAATTCTTTCCAAAATGGAAAAACAAAGCTAGCCTTAAACACTTTATTACTGTGCAATAATTGCTTTATTAAAAAAATATGGATAGTTTTCTATGACACCATCTTACCTGTCCAGATTGATGAATATGATACTCTGTGAATCATCGATCAGTGCCCTGAGTTCCCGAGCTGCGTTGGAAAGATCCTCAGCTAATCGGTAGTAGTTTTCCAACAGCAACTCCATCTCCTCTGCATGGTCAATTCCAGCGCTGCTCTTTTCACTTTAATTAAAAGAGTTCACATAACTAACATGCCCCTGATACATGTGTTATACATTTAGTACTACAAAGCTTCCTGAATTAGTACACAATATTCAGTTACCCTCTGCTCCTTGTGGCTCCTGGGTGGAGGACTGGCCCCAGGGTGGCCAGTGGCAGCAGAGAGGCCAGGGAGCCCTCTGCTCCTGGCATCCTCCAACATCGATTAGCTCCAGGCTTCCCTGGACCCCCTTCCCAGCAACTCCAGCGGGGCCTTTGCGCAGGTCCCCAGGCGGTATGCTGACCAACATCCAGCAGCCAGTGAAGGTTTACACACTCCAGAGGACCAGCAGTGGGACAACCAGGGCGCCAGGCTATATGGGACAGATGGAGGGCATGTCCTTGCTAGGTAGGGTCTGACAAAACACGGTCCACTGGAGAAGGGAACGGCACACCACTTTCATACTCATGCAGTGAGAATCCCATGAACAGTATAAAAAGGAAAAAAGATATGACATTGAAAGATGAGCCCCCCCAGGGCAGTAGGTGTCCAATATGCCACTGGGGAAGAGCAGAGACTTAGCTCCAGAATGAAGAGGCTGAACCAAAGCAGAAATGATGCCCATTTGTGTCTGGTGGTATAAATGATGTCTGCTATAAAGAACAATACTGCATAGGAACCTGGAATGTTAGGTTCATGAATCATGGTAAATTGGATATGGCCAAACAGGAGATGGCAAAAGTGAACAACAACATTTTAGCAATCAGTGAACTAAAATGGATGGGAAAGGGTAAATTTAATTCAGATGGTCCTAGATTACAAAATGAAGCTGGGCAAAGGCTAACAGTTTTGTCAAGAGAATGAACTGGTCATAGCAAACACCCTCCTCCAACAACACAAGAAACGACTCAACATATGGATATCACCAGATGGTCAATACTGAAATCAGACTGATTTATTCTTTGCAGCCAAAGATGAAGAAACTATACAGTCAGCAAAAACAAGACCTGGAATTGACTGTGGCCCAGATAATCAGCTAATTCAGGCTCAAACTGAAGTAGGGAAAACCACTAGGCCTTTCAGGTATGACCTAAATCAAATCCCTTATGATTATACAGTGGAAGTGACGAACAGATTCAAGGGATTAGATCTGGTAGCCAGAGTGCTTGAAGAACTATGGACAAAGAAAGGTTCGTGAATCTATATAGGACCTAGTGACCAAAACCATCCCCAAGAAAAATGCAAGAAGGCACAGTGGTTTCTGAGAAGGCCTTACAAATAGCTGAGAAATGAAAAGAAGCAAAAGGAAAAGGAGAAAATGGAAAGATATACCCAACTGAATGCAGAGTTCCAGAGAATATTAAGGAGAGATAGAAAGCCTTCTTAAGTGAACAATGCAAAGAAACAGAGGAAAACAAAAGAATGGGAAAGACTAGAGATTTCTTCAAGAAAATTAGAGATACCAAGGGAACATCTCATGCAAAGATGGGCACAATAAAGCACAGAAATGGAAAGGACCCAACAGAAGCAGCACAGATTAAGAAGAGATAGCAACAAAACACAGAAGAACTATACAAAAAAGATCTTACAACCCAGATAACCACGACGGTGTGGTCACTCACCTCAGCCAGACATGCTAGTGTGTGAAGTCAAGTAGGCCTTAGGAAGCATTACTACAAAGCTACTGGAGGTGAAGGAATTCCAAGTGAACTCTCTCAAATCCTAAAAGATGATGCTGTTAAAGTGCTGCACTCAATATGCCAGCAAATCTGAAAAACTCAGCAGTGGCCACAGAACTGGAAAAGGTCAGTTTTCAATGCCAAACAATGTTCAAATTACTATACAACTGCACTCATTTCACATGCTAGCAAGATTATGTTCAAAATCCTCCAAGCTACCCTTCAACTGTATGTGAACCAAGAACTTTCATATAGATTTAGAAAAGGTGAAGAACCAGAGATCAAATTGCCAACATTGGATCACAGAAAAAGTAAGAGAATTCCAGAAAAACATCTACTTCTGCTTCATTGACTATGCTAAATCCATTGACTGTGTGAATCACAACAAACTGTGGAAAATTCTTAAAGAGGTAGGAATGTCAGATCACCTTACCTGCCTCCTGAGAAATCTGTATGCAGCTCAGGAAGCAACAGTTAGAAATGGACATGGAACAACAGACTGGTTCCAAATTGCGAAAGGAGTACATCAAGGCTGTATACAGTCATCTGCTTATTTAACTTTTAGGCAGAGTACATCATGTGAAATGCAGGGCTGGATGAATCACAAGCAGGAATCAAGATTGCTGGGAGAAATACCAACAACCACAGATATGCAAATGATACCACTTTAAAGGCAGAGAGTGAAGAGGAACTAAAGAGTCTCTCAATGAAAGTGAAACAGGAGAGTGAAAAAGTTGGCTTACAGCTCAATGTTCAAAAAACAAAGATCATGGCATCTGGTCCCATCACTTCATAGCAAACAGATGGGGAGAAAATGGAAACACTGACAGATTTTCTTTTCTTGGGCCCCACAATCACTGTGGATGGTGACTGCAGTCTGAAATTAAAAGACGTTTCCTTGGAGGAAAAGCTATGACAAACCTAGACAATGTATTAAAAAGTAGAAATGTCACTTTACTGACAGAACTCTGAATAGTCAAAGCTATAGTTTCTCCAGTAGTCATGTGTGGATGTGAGAGCTGGACCATAAAGAAGGAGGAGTGCTGAAGAACTGACGTTTCTGAAATGTGGTATTGGAGAAGACTCTTCAGAGTCCCTTGGACTGCAAGGAGATCAAACCAATTGTAAAGGAACTCAACCCTGAATATTCATTGGAAGGACTGATGCTGAAGCTGAAGCTCCAATCCTCTGGCCACCTGTTGTGAAGACCTGATTCACTGGAAAAGACCTTGATGCTGGAAAAGATTGAGGGCAAAAGGAGAAGGGGCAACAGAGGATGGGATGGTTGGATGGCATCACCGACTCAACGGACATGGGTTTGAGCAAACTCAGGGAAATAGAGTATGACAGGAAAGCCTGGCATGCTGCAGTTCATGGGGTCACAAGAGAGTCAGACACAACTTGGTGAGTGAACAACAGTAATTCAGGTATTGCAAAAAAAAATTAGCCTCTGCCTTTTCTATTATTGTGATTGAGACCTGTCTGAGTGGCTTTGCTAACTGATCCTAAACATGGCACAGGTAAGTTAAGGACACAGGTTTATCCTTACACAGGCTTTACTGTATTCCACATCCCTGAACCCAGGGACTCTCATGCAAATACACACACTGCCATTTACAGGAAAATCCAGACATGTGAATGCTGACAAATGAGTGCAAAGTCCAAATCACTATCAGGTAAAACACAACCAAAAAGTAAAAATGAACATAATAAGCATTTCCTTTCCAAGGTAAATGTATAGTATCACTTCCATATAGGAAGAAAACTGGTTCTGAAAAATGTAAATACCGTCAAAACAGCTCAAGACAGCAGAGGAGCGGTATGTGGCTCTCACGTTCTCCCACAAATACATCAAAATACATCCACTTGGGACAATTCTCACAGAACATCTACTGAACACCACAGATTTCAGACTTCCAAAATGGTAAGAAAACCTTCACATAACTGGGTAGGACAAAAAAAGGGGAAAAGATAAAGAGAAGGGAACTGGGATGGGACTGCTCCTGGGAGGGAACAGTAAAAAAGAAAAGGTTTTCATCCCTGGTGAAGGCACCTCACTGGTGGAGAGATCAGCTGGGATGGGGGAGAGGCAGCTGGGGAGCCCTGGAAGAGAGTCAGCAACAGGTCTGTGGAGGGTAGAGTGGAAAGACCTGCACAGTCAGTTGGTATGGGTGCCTGGCACACCTCAGCCTCAGATCTTCCTTCATGGGATAGGTGGAGGCTGGGTGCTGAGGCTCAGGTTTCATCATGAAAATTACCCAATCAAAGCAGTAGACAGAAAGCCAGACTGGGGAATAAAAAAAGCAATATAAGAGACCAATGGGATAACAGAATAAAGTGTGCCAATCTACACATAAACGTGATTCCAGAAGGAGAAGAGAAAAGGGGATTAAATATGTATTTGATGAACTTGTAGCTGGAAAAATCTGATGAAATTATAGCTGAAAACTATCCAAACTTAAAGAAGGACCAGATTCAGAAAGCACAGAGGGTCCCAAACAAGAAACAAATCCACACCAAGACATATTATAAAAACAGCAGAAGTTAGAGAGGATTCTAAAGGTAGTAAGAGAAAAACAGAGTTAATTACAAGGGAACTGCCATAAGGCTATCAGTTGATTGCTCTACAGAAATGATGCAAGCCAGAAGGGAGTGGCAAACCATGTTCAAATTTTAAAAAGGGAAAAATCTGCAACATGAAGTCCTCTACCCAGCAAGAATATCATTAATGATGGGGAAATAAAGAATTTCTCAGATTAGCAAAAAATAAAGAATACAGCAATACAAAACCTATTTTAAAGAAATATTGAAAGGTCTTTAAATAGAAAAGAAAGATACAGTAAAGAGGACCTCACAGTTAGAAAGTAAATCACTTAAGTTAGCCACTACAGAGGTCAAATAGGAAAAAAACCTATTTACAAAAGGAAGATAAACACAAGGAACAGTAAAAGGATAAACAAGATGTGATATAAAAAAGGACATCAAAATCACAAAATGTGGGGAAGGAGAGTTCGAAAATGTTGATTCTTATTTTTTAGAATGTGTTTGAGCCTATATGACTATCAGCCTAAAGCAAGCAGATATAGGAAAGGGTTAACATACCTGAAAAATGGGGCAACCACAAATCAAAAACATATAATAGTTAAAAACAAAACAAAAACAACCAAAGAGAATACAAGGGTAAGAGAAAAGGAAATAATCAAACCACAAAAAGAAACAGAAAAAGACAAAGGAACAAAAAGGAAACAGAACAGACTGGGAAACAAGGTTTAAACTGGCAGTAAACATATAAGCATCACTAACTAACTTGAATGTCAATGCACTGAATACACAAATCCAAACAGAATGGCAAACTGGATAAACAAATAAGATCCTACGATATGCTGCCTACAAGACAGCCACCTTAGGGCAAAAGACACACACAGATGGAAAGTGTGGGGAAGGAAAAACCTATTTCATGCAAATGGAAATGAGAAGAAAACAGGAGTCACAGTAATCTCATCAGACACATAGACGTTAAAACAAAACCTAAAGGAAAAGAAGGAAAATACATAATAGTAAAGGATCAATACAAGAAGGGGATCTTACATTTGTCAACATATATTGCCCCAACACAAAATACTAACAGCTAAAAAAGAAGAAACTGATGAGAATACAATAGGAGACTTTATCACCCCATTCACATCAATGGGCAGATCCTCTAGACAGAAAAATCACTAAGGCAACAGAGATCCTAAATGATGTAACAGTTAAGACTTAACTGGTATTTTCAGGACATTATTTCCAAAAAACTCAGAATACACATTCTTTTCAAGTGCACACGGAGCATTCCATAGGGCTGACCACATACTAGGACACAAAACTAACCTCAGCAACCATAAGAGTAAAGAAATTATTTCAAGCATTTTTCCTCACAACAGCATGAAGCTAGAAATCAACCAAAGGAAAAGAAATCCATACGTTACTACTCAACAGGTAAATGAGGAAATCAAAAAAGAAATTACATACCTACCTCAAAAAACAAGAAAAAAATATCTCAACAACCTAACATATGAACTAAAAGAATAAGAAAAAACAAAAAACCTCAAGTCAGTAGGAGGAAAATAATAAAGATCAGGAAGGAAAGAAATTGAGATTAAAAAAAATAGACATAGCATGGATTTGATCCTTGGTTTGGGAAGACCCTACATGCTGCAGAGCAACTAAACCCACGTGCCACAACCGTGCTCTAGAGCCCAGGAGCTGCAGCTGCTGAAGTCCCGAGGGCCTGGGAGCCCGTGCTCTGAAGCCTGTGAACTGCTACTAGAGTAATCCCTACTAGCCAGAACCAGAGAAAGTCCACGCAACAATGAAGACCCAGCACAGCACCCCCCACCCCACCCCCCAAAAATCAGCAAAATCAAGAACTAGGTCTTTGAAAGGATAAACAAAATTGACAAACCTCTGGCCAGTCTCACCAAGAAGAAAAAAGATAGAATCCAAATAAATTAGGAAATGAAAAAGGAGAAATTTCAACTGATACTGCAGAAATACAAAAAACCCTTCAGAGAATACTATGAACAATTATATGCCAACAAACTTGACAACTTAGAAGAAATGGACAACTTTCTAGAAAGATACAGTCCACCAGAACTAAATCAAGGAGACAAGATAACCTGAGCAGACTGATTACTACAAGTGAAATAGAATCTGTAATTAAAAAAAAAACAAACAAAAACTCCCTACAAACAAAACTACAGGACCAGGTGGCTTTAAAGGTGAATTCTTCCAAACATACAAGAAACTTCTTAAACTCATCCTTCTTAAACTATTCTAACACTGGAGAGGGGGAATCACTCCCAAAGACATTCTGGTACTAGGAAAGTGTGTTAGTCACTCGTGACTGACTCTGTGACACCATGCTCTGTCCATGGAATTCTCCAGGCAAGAATACTGGAGTGGACTGCCATGAAGCCACCTGATAACAAAACTAAACAAATACCACCAAAACAGAAAACCACAGGGCAAATATCTTCAATGAATATAGATACAAAAATTCTCAACAAAATATTAGCAAACTGAATCCAACAACATATAAAAAAGATCATGTACCAAAACCAAGAGGGATTTATCACAAATTCACAAGGATGCTTCAACATATGCAAAATCAATCAATCAGTGCTCACTCACGTCCAACTCTTTACAACCCCATGGACTGTAGCTTGCTAGGCTCCTCTGTCCACAGGAATTCACGAGGCAAGAATACTGGAGTGGGTTGTCATACCCTTCAAGGGATTTTCTCAACCCAGGAATCGAACTTGAGTCTCTTACATTTTCTGCACTGGCAGGTGGGTTCTTTACCACTAGTGCCACCTGGGAATCCCCAATGTAATACACCACGTAAATAAAAGTCAAAATCCATATGATCGTCTCAACAGATACAGAAAAAGCATCTGAAAAAATTCAATCCATTCATAATAAAAACACAGTAAAAGCCACTTATGACAAACCCAAAGCCAATATAATATTCAACAGTGAAATGCTGAAAGTCTTCCCACTATATCTGGAATAAGAAAACAAGGAGGCCCACCCTTACTACTGCTATTCTATGTAGTAATGGTTCTAACCACAGCAAACAGACAAGAAAAGGTATTCAAATTGGAAAGGAAGCGATAAAATTGTCATCATATGCAGAAGACATGAAAATGCATAGAAAACCTTAAGGATTGCAGGAAAACGAATTCAGCAAAGTAGCAGAATATAAGATTAACATTTGTAAATCAGTTTTACACTAATGATGAAATACAGAAAAGGGAATGTTAAAATTAAAGAGGATTCAAAGAAATGGAAAGATATCCCATGCTCTTGGATTGAAAGAATATTGTTTAAATGGCAATACCACCCAAAGTAATCTACAAATTTAACAGAGATCCCTATCTAATTACCCATTACATTTTCACAGAATTAAATAATCTGAAAATTTATATGGAACCATAAAAAGCCCGGGACTGCCAAAGCAATCCTGAGGAAACAGAAACAAAACAGGAGGCATAACTCTCTCAGACCTCAGACAAAACTAGGAAGCTACAGTAAAACAATGTAGGGATAACGGGACAGAATAGGGAAACCCAGAAACAAACCCACACACCTATCGTTAATCTTTGACAAACGAGGCAAGAATATGCAACGGGAAAAAGACAGTCTCTTCAGTAAGCAGTGCTGGGAAATTTGGACAGCTGCATGTAAGTCAATGAAGTTAGAATACACCCTCACACCCTACACAAAAATAATCTCAAAATGGCTTAAAGACTTCAAACATAAGACAGGATATCATTAAACTATAAGACAGCAAAGGCAAAACATAACCTGACGTAAATCATACCAATATTTTCTTAGGTCAGTCTCTCAAGGCAACAGAAATATGGTACCTAATCAAACTTAGAAGTTCTGCACAGCAAAGGAACAATTAAAACAACAACAACAAACCCCAAAAAGACAACCTACAGACTGGAAGAAAATATTTGCAAATGATGCAACTGACAAGGGCTTAATTTCCAAAATATAAAAATAGCTCATATAACTCAACAACAAAAACCCAAAACCACATAACCCAATCAAAAAAATGGGCCGAAGACCTTAACAGACATTTCTCCAAAGACATGAAATGGCCAGAAGGCACATGAAAAGATGCTCAACATTGCTATTATTAGAGAAATACAAATCAAAACTACAATGAGGTACCACTTCACACTAGTCAGAATAGCCATCTTCAAAAATTCTACAAATAACAAAAGCTGGAGAGGGTATGGAGAAAAGAGAATCCTCCTATTCTGTTAGTGGGAATGTAAATTAGTGTAGCCAGTATGGAAAACAGCATGGAGATTCCTTAGAAAACTAAAAATAAAATAAAATTATTGTATAATCCAGCAATTCTAGTCCATGGCATATACCTGGACAAAGCTATAATTCAAAAAGATATATGGACTCCAACATAGCATATTCATAGTGTAGCAGCACTATTTACAACAGCTGAGACATTGCAACAACCTAAATGTCCATGGACAGATGAATGAATAAAGATGTGGTACATGTATACAATGGCATACTACTCAGCCATAAAAAGAATGAACTAATGCCATTTTTGCAGCAAAATGGATACAACTAGGGATTATCATACTAAGTGAAGTTAGAAAAATACATGATATCATTTATACGTGGAATCTAAAATGTGGCGTAAATGAACCTATCTACAAAACAGACATAGAGAACAGCCTTGTGATTACCAAGGGGGAGGAGGCGACAGAGGGGATTGACTGGGAGCCTGTAGTGGATGCAGATGATTACATACAGAATGGCTAACAACCAGGTCCTACTGTACAGAGCAGGGAACTGTAACCGACCTCCTGGGATAAACCACAACGGAAAAGAATCTAAAAAAGGAATATACACAGGTGTGTAACTGAGGTCGCTCTGCTGTATAACACAAATTAGTAAACTAATTATACTTCCGTTAAAAAAAGTTACTAGTTTTTCCCCCTCTTTAGTTATACCCCCAGTCCTACCAAAGAGGATAAGCAGGAATGAAGCACTCTGTAAAAGACACTTAGAAAGCATATTAGAGACAGACTGGCTTAAGAAGGAAAGCAAACAAGAGTTCAAGTGTTCGAGTTTCTGCTACTCTATCTATCTGTTAGAACATCAAGGGTTACAAAGCCCTTTTTGTTTCTTTATTAAGATATAGATAACTAATTTCTCAATTAAAAAATCTGTAGATACTACAGAAACTATGAACATTACAAAGGTGTCTGTATTAATCTCTGATAATGATAGTTACAAAGAACAAAAACATTTGAAAAGGCAGCATTTAAACTTGCATATACACAAGCAGCATACATGATTTTCAAGTTCCTAAGAGATGAAACGTCTGTAAGATGAGTGTTTTTATGTTAACCAGTGTCTCACTTGCCTGCCTGCATTCCATCCACCCTTTGCCCCATCTCTCCCGCTGACCTCTCCAGCAAGGTTAGCTGTGTATGTCAGTCTGTTGGTCAGGCATTTGAAGATAAAGGCAATGGTGTGTTTATCTTTATAGTTGTTGTATACAGAGCAAGCACTTAACAAGTCCTCACTAAATTCAGTTAGATGCAATACGGAAAAGGAAACACTGAAACTGGGGATGAAGAGTGCACCCTCTATATCAGAAAAATGTTCTTTTTTATAAAAAGTTATCTAAAGAAGACTATCTGATTCTAAGGGAAAAACTAACAAAGCATCACTGTTCACTTACAAGACTTGTGGGTCACTCCACTTTGTCAGACAGAGCTCTTCCAGCAGCTCTTCTTCATCCAAGATCTCTAAAATGGACTCTTTGAAGATTTTAATATCTGTTTCTAACTCTGACAGGCTGTAAGAATAATTGTATAGAAATGATCAATAACATAAATCTGTAAAAAATTTCCCTACAGGAGTAGTGCCTTTCTAATGTCTTATCAAGCAGACTCCCTTATACACTCATGATAAACACCAACTTGTAAAAAAGTTTTGGTATTTACTAGGCAGTTTGAGAATCAATTCCCAATACAAGACTGTTAATATGTTAAGTGATAAAATTAAATGACGATATAATTTTCAGCATGTTATTTATCTCAAAAACACAATCACTGTGATGTAAACTTTTGGGGCCAGAAATTTACTTTTATTCTCAATTATGGCAGTGATAATAGAAGAAGAGACCATTTACTTTTATTTGATAAGAACATCCTAATATTTTTTGACAAAAAACTGACTCAGGAATTTTAACTGTTAACTCTTGAAAGTATTTTAGGGGGTACAAATCATTCAATCTATAATACAAATTAATATATTAAGTTCTGGAATGCATTATTATCAACAAACAAAAACTTCATGAACTTTGGAGGGAAAAAAAGTACGATTTGAATATAGATCTGTCATTTAGTAGCTATTAAAGTTTAGACAAGTTACTTAGACCTCAATTTTCTTATCTTCAAAATGAGGACCATGTCAACAGGACTGATGACAGGTTGAGATGAGATTACACATATAAAAGAGACTGATACAGCATTTCACTGAAAACAACTTTTCAATAAACATTGTTTGTGTGCCCCCTTTAGCTCAACTTCCCACCTAGGCTACTAATCATAATTCTTTATAAAAAGCTGTTTAAAGTAACCCTAGGCTACTTTCCTACTTTAAAGTTATGAAAGATTTTTAAGAATAATAAAAACCAGATTTGGCAATGAAGGCATTGAGAGTAAGTTTCAAAGTAAATAATGTCATTACCATTTGCAAGACTAGTTGGTAGTTATAAGATAGTTAATAATTACACTAATTTTGGATCTGAATTTACGTTAAACATTTCACTCTTAAGACTACTAAAAGAGAAGTTTAAGACATTTGTGTCTAATTCCCAACCTGGTAGGTAAATCACCCTTATTTACCTTTTGCCATTTTGTAGCAAGATGTGCAGTTTGCTTCTGTCTATGGAAGAATGTTTGGGATCCACCAAAGCGTCCAATGTCTCAAGGATCAGTGGTTGTAAAATGCTAAGTTTTCCCTGAAGGGTGTTGATCTAGATAACAACATGACCTTTCATAAGAATTAAAACAATCTTTTTAGAATACTCAGGGTCAGTGAATCCTCTAATTAAATACAGAAATTGAAAATAGCTAGGAAGGTTGGTAACATTTCAGAACATTGTTACTGTTGGAATGCCTAGCCCAGATGATAAAAAAACCAATCTCCTAGGTTAAAAGATAATTATGCATAATGTTGCCAGGCTCCCATGTGAGTGACAGGAAATTAACTCCTGTAAGAGTCCTCCCCTATAGACACTTAGTATGAAAGGAATGGAAGACTGATTAAAAAAGAAAAGCTGCCATTCCCTGGTTAAAACAAACTTCATGTCTGGTAAATAATACCCATGTTCTTTGTAACAGAATAGGATATAGTTCAAAATTCCTATGAAGAAAGTTATTTTTCAAAAAATAAAAAAGCGCTTTTAAAAAACAAAACATATCTTAAACTTTAAAAAGTAAAGTTGAAAAGTCAAATGTATGTTTATTATTCATGTTAATATAGGCACAGCAGGATCAGCAGGTGTGCACTGATACAGATATGTGTGTGTGCATGCTAAGTCGCTTCAGTTGTGTCAGACTCTCGGCAACCCTACGGACCATAGCCCTCTGTCCATGGGATTTTCCAGACAAGGATAGTGGAGTGGGTTGCCCTTCTCCATGATATAGCTATACTATCTGTTAAAATATTAAAATACTTCCGATAACTGTTAGTATGCAGCGTAACAGTAGCTGAATTAAGTAGTGAAATTAATAGTGTAAATTGCAACACACTCTCCACCCCAGCATGAGCTCCTGAGAGCTGACTCAGTCTGTGTAGCTTCAGCACTGACCACTGTTCATGTACCTTCATTTCTTTCCTTCTATTACTTCCCTGCTCAGTGAGTGGGCTTCAACTAGCCACCATCTCACTGGCTGGTACGAGCTAGTGCTGCTGCCTTACTAACCCCAGTAAGGAATGGAGCTATCTCCTATACCTCGACAGAGCAAGGCAGACAAAGAGAAGGGTGCCAGGCACCACCAACCCCCCCACCCACCTCATGCTCCCTTTACTCTCCCCCCTTCCCTCCTCTTCTCCCACTCTGGTTAGGACGCTCATGGCACTGGCTCTTGCTTGTAGCCAGGTCCTGAAGAGTACTATCCTGACTGATGGGGGAAAAATAGATGACGAAAGATTCGTCACGGCCCAGAAAGCAGTGACCATCCTTGTTCAGAGTTAGACAGGATCCCCAGATCCTCAGTGATTATCAATTTAATACAAGCGCTGTGAGAAGTGTACACGATTCCTATGTCAAACTAGGTCTCAAACAGAGGCATCATTTAGCTACCTCAGACAAAGGATCGTACCAACAAATCAAAGAATGGTTGCTAAGTATCAGAATGACCTGATGAAATATTTGTATTATATTTATCATGCGTAGGGCTTCCCTGGTGGCTCAGACGGTAAAGCGTCTGCCCGCAATGTGGGAGACCTGGGTTCGATCCCTGGGTCGGGAAGATCCCCTGGAGAAGGAAATGGCAACCCACTCCAGTATTCTTGCCTAGAAAATTCCATGCATGGAGGAGCCTGGTGGGCTACAGTCCATGGGGTCACAAAGAGTCGGACACGACTGAGTGACTTCACTTCATTTTATCATGTGTAAGCAGTTACCCAACATACAATTTAGTTAGAGAATAAAATGGCATACAGCTAAAACCTTTTGGTATGTTCATTTATATCCTATTTAAGATAAGTATTTTGAATTAGCATCCCTGAACAGGATGTCAGGATAGACAACCTGAGATGTGTTTCACTGAATGTCATAACATGACTGCTAAAGAGACTCTGTATACTATACCTAGAGACTTTAGATCTACTTGAGTCATAAAGTTTAAGAATTAAGTACTTTCCACGTATAAGACCCTGAGATGTTTCTTTCTGGGGGAGGGTGTGGTTACGGCAAGTGCCATTAAAACAATACCAGTGCTTCCCTGGTGGCTCAGTCGTAAAGAATTCATCTGCCAATGCAGGAAACATGGGTTCTATCCCAGATCTGAGAAGATCCTACATGCCGTGACGCAACTTAGCCTGTGCCCCACAACTATTGAGCCTGTCCTTAGAGCCCAGGAGTCACAACTACCGATGCTGAAGCCCTAGCACTCTGGAGCCTGTGCTCAGAAACAAGAGTTGTTGTTTAGTGGCTAAGTCATGTCCGACTCTGCGATCCCATGGACTGTAGCCCCCCTCGACTCCTCTATCCATAAGATTTCCTAGGAAAGAATACTGGAATGGATAGCCATTTCCTTCTCCAGGGGATCTTCCCGACCCGGGTATCGAACCCCAGTCTCCTGCACCGCAGGCAGATTCTTTACCATCTGAGCCACCAGGGAAACCCTGAGAAACAAGAGAAGCCACGGCAACTAGAATCCTGTGCACCACAGCTCGAGAGAAGGCCCCGCTTGCTACAACTAGAGAAAAGTCCACACAGCAACAAAGACCCAGCACAGCCAAAAAAAGAAAAAACCAAAGTGTCCTCCTCCATAGCATTGCAAAATCAGAAGACATTCCAGAAGCTGGACAGACACAGGCTTACCCGGTACTGCAGGAGCGCTTCTATGGCTCTAAACTCAAAAGGTAAAGGGTGCGTGACAAGCTGCCCCTCTCCAGCCAACTGTGAAGGGAGTTCCCGGAAAAGCCACTGCTCCAAATTTAAATTACGATAATCTAGTATCAGAAGACACTCCGGAGTTATCACAGCTTTCAAATACNGTGGGCTACAGTCCATGGGGTCACAAAGAGTCGGACACGACTGAGTGACTTCACTTCATTTTATCATGTGTAAGCAGTTACCCAACATACAATTTAGTTAGAGAATAAAATGGCATACAGCTAAAACCTTTTGGTATGTTCATTTATATCCTATTTAAGATAAGTATTTTGAATTAGCATCCCTGAACAGGATGTCAGGATAGACAACCTGAGATGTGTTTCACTGAATGTCATAACATGACTGCTAAAGAGACTCTGTATACTATACCTAGAGACTTTAGATCTACTTGAGTCATAAAGTTTAAGAATTAAGTACTTTCCACGTATAAGACCCTGAGATGTTTCTTTCTGGGGGAGGGTGTGGTTACGGCAAGTGCCATTAAAACAATACCAGTGCTTCCCTGGTGGCTCAGTCGTAAAGAATTCATCTGCCAATGCAGGAAACATGGGTTCTATCCCAGATCTGAGAAGATCCTACATGCCGTGACGCAACTTAGCCTGTGCCCCACAACTATTGAGCCTGTCCTTAGAGCCCAGGAGTCACAACTACCGATGCTGAAGCCCTAGCACTCTGGAGCCTGTGCTCAGAAACAAGAGTTGTTGTTTAGTGGCTAAGTCATGTCCGACTCTGCGATCCCATGGACTGTAGCCCCCCTCGACTCCTCTATCCATAAGATTTCCTAGGAAAGAATACTGGAATGGATAGCCATTTCCTTCTCCAGGGGATCTTCCCGACCCGGGTATCGAACCCCAGTCTCCTGCACCGCAGGCAGATTCTTTACCATCTGAGCCACCAGGGAAACCCTGAGAAACAAGAGAAGCCACGGCAACTAGAATCCTGTGCACCACAGCTCGAGAGAAGGCCCCGCTTGCTACAACTAGAGAAAAGTCCACACAGCAACAAAGACCCAGCACAGCCAAAAAAAGAAAAAACCAAAGTGTCCTCCTCCATAGCATTGCAAAATCAGAAGACATTCCAGAAGCTGGACAGACACAGGCTTACCCGGTACTGCAGGAGCGCTTCTATGGCTCTAAACTCAAAAGGTAAAGGGTGCGTGACAAGCTGCCCCTCTCCAGCCAACTGTGAAGGGAGTTCCCGGAAAAGCCACTGCTCCAAATTTAAATTACGATAATCTAGTATCAGAAGACACTCCGGAGTTATCACAGCTTTCAAATACTGTTAAAAAAAAACAAGTATATATATATATATATATATACACACACACACACACACACACACATGCACATATCTGTAGATAGATATATGTACACAGGCCTATATGTAAGTTGTAGAGTTGTAGGGCAAAAGTAACATTCATAAAATATTTAGAATTTAATACTCTATTAATTTTTAAAAACTATTTGGCTGCACTGAGTCTTAGCTGCAGCACGTGCGACCTAGTTCCCTGACCAGGGATCAAACCCAGACCCTGCATTGGGAGCAAGGAATCTTAGTCGCTGGATCACCAGGGAAGTCCCAATACTCTATTAATTTTGGACTAAGCCTAAATCAAATCACTGTTCATTTGGTTTTTCAAAAACAAATCAACAAAACCAAAAAACCAAGACTTTTTTTTTTAAAGAAAGGAAGCCTAAAATAAATGCAAGTCTTAATACCTCTAACTCACTCTCAACAGAACTAGAAATTAAGCAAATTATGTATTTACTAGGACTTCCAGGGTAATCAAGAAAAATATAGAGAACAAAGGAAACAAGACAAGGTCTTAAACTCAAGCATTCAGCAGATTTTTAGAAAAGATTAGTTTAATCATGATTGGTTTGGCTCAAGTGGGGAAGTTTCCTTTTTAAAATATCACCAAAACGTACTAAGCTAATTTGAAATCATAAAGATAAAATGTAGCCTTAGTGCTCTATTTTAGAACACTATGAAGTTAAAAATTTATTCTGAAGAGAAAGGCTAACATATTCTGCTTGGGTCATTTTATATGCAGATGTTTTTCAGTAGTAAATATCACACAAATACACGATCTGTGGTGGCTGAATCTGAGGACAGCAGGTATGGAGGAACTCTATGTATTTTTGACTGCTTGGAGGTTTGGTGCCCCCACCCCCATGAGGCTCGAAGGTTACCTGTAATATGAACATTTTTATTCAAAAAAGTTGAAAAATTATACAGTGAATACCTATACATATACCAATTAGATGCTATAATTAACGTTCTTCTATAATCCATGTAGAATGAGTTTCTACTCCTAACGTGATATTATAAAATAGTTTGCTTTATCACATACTTCTCTATTAAAGAGGCACTTTTCAAAAAGTTCTGAAAGATGCTAGTTATAAACTCTAGGGACTTTCCTGGTGGTCCAGTGGCTAAGACTCTGCGCTCCCAATGCAGGGGGCCCCCAGTTCAATCCCGGGTCAGGGATCTAGGTCCCACATACAGCAACTAACATCCAGCAGTCCAATAAATAAATATTTAAAAAACAAAAGATGATAAAATATAAAGGCTACTTCTAGGCTATTTCAAAAACCAGAATATATTCTTAGTAGCTGAAGTTACAGTGCAATTAATATATACTGTATATGACTGGAAAAGTCTGTTATAAACCAAGAATCTTTCTCTTATTTCAGAAACTAGAGACTAAATTCAAACAGTGAGCAAGGAGACCGCAGTCAGACCTTTCCCATGATTAACAGAGCAGTGCTTTACCTGCTGAGCACACGTACACAATTCACGTAAAATGAGTTCTACTCCTTACACCATGTTATGTTATATAATAGTTTCACACATCTATTTTTTAATTACAAAATTACTTTTAAACTACTGATCAAGATAGTAAGGAAGGAACTTTAAGACTGCAGGGGAGAAATGTAAATGAAACAAAATCCTTTACCTCCATTCGCATGATAATCCTATTGTTTCTGGTTGTGATGCTCATTAAATGCTGAAACCTCAAATCTCTGGCTTGAAGACCTAATTCTTGATATAAGTCAGTTTTCTTCCTTTCTAAAAAAGAAATGTGTTCAATAAAAAGAGTGGGTAAATTTATAAACCAAAAAGTTTAGATTTTTATATCAGAGTATCCCTCCCAACACCATTGAGATAATCTTCTATTACTACCAGAAACAAGAGCTAAAATGGGTCTTTTTGCTTTTTTTTTTGCAATTTATGCAACTGCACTTTTTTAACTTTTTATTTTGTATTGGGGTATAGCCGATTAACAATGTTGTGACAATTTCAGGTGAAGAGCAAGGGACTCAGCCATATAGATACACATGTATCCACTCTCTCCCAAACTCCCCTCCCATCCAGGCTGCCATATATAACACTGAGCAGAGTTCCATATGCTATATGGTGGGCCCTAGTTGGTTGTCCATTTTAAATATAGCAGTGCATACATGTCCATCCCAAACTCCCTAATTATCTCTTCCCCCTGACTCTCTCCCTCCCCCTACAACCATAAGTTTGTTCTTTAAGTCTATGAGTCTTTATTTTGTAAGTTCATTTGTATCATTTCTTTTTAGAGTCCACATATAAAGGATATCACATGATAATTCTCCTTTTCTGTCTGACTTACTTCACTCAGTATGACAATCTCTTTATATCCATATTGCTGCAAATGCCATTATTTCATTCTTTTTAATGGCTAAGTAATCAAAATGGGTCTTTGTTAACACCCATTTCTACCTCAAAAACATATTCAGGCTAAATCTGGTCAAGCTAATTTTTCTTTTCTCCTCTTAACCATACTTCATAAAATTTCTCTGCACTTAGAGAAACCCCTTGGGACCAGTATAAAAACCATAGTTATACATCATTAGAACTTAGAGTAACAATTCCTAGCTCTAGATGTATGGATTTTAAAATATGAACTGCACAGAACTACCTTTTCTATTGTTTCCTTACTACATTATTAAGTTCAGCATTTTAAATCTACGAACAGATGGTCCAATTGTCTTTGTTCTTAGACTAATACAAAATGAGAAAATAAAATCACTAGATTCTCCTACCTGAAAACTAAATTTATCACCTAAGAAAAAGCAAAACAGATGAACAAACTCAAGAAATCATGCTGGTAATGGGAGCATCTATTCTTATAGTATCAAGCCACACCTGTGACAGAGCTCTAAGTAGAACCACCTTTTGAGGTGATATTGAACCAAACAATACCCAATGTACCCCACTAGGATTTCAGCAACAGCAGGAACAGGACTAGAGGGTGGGAAGGACAGGGAGACTTGAAACCTGCACCTGAGGTCAGACGGTAAAGTAACGCTGAGTTTCATTTTAAAAAGAAACCGTCTGCAAGAGCCATCGTTGGCAGAGTTTCAGTGACTACCATCCAGTGCCCCGTCCCTCCTGTCCGCCGTCACCCACTGCAACTGCAATGGCCGTGGTATTACTTGATTCTGCCTTCAACATGGCACAGGAAGAGATGAACATGAGGACCAGGGCAGTGACAGGGAGACCAAGGAAGAGAAACAAAAGGGAAAAGTGTTTCTCTCCTGGCTGCATACCAGCCAACACTCTTGCTTGAACATTCTGTTAGAGTGAGCGGCTTCTCACCTCCCCCCAAGCCCCTGAAAATTATAGTACAGGTCAAATGCTGCCAGTAGTTAGGGCTAATGGACAGATGCTTAAGAAAGGTCATCTTCAACACATCCATATAAGCAAACAATATTCTACTCAAAATATAATAGTTTCTTTACTTCCAGTGAGTTGATTTAAAAGAAAATTATAGATACTCACCAAAAGAAGTCACCTTTCCTTCTTTGTCAAATTTTGTCTGGAGACAGATAATAAAAGCATTATTTTCCCCCAAATCAGCACATATTTGTGGTATCATATCATATGGTATTATGAAAATAACTCTAAAATAATGAAGATATAAACCACATCTGCTGTTCTTAAGTTAAATTCGGTTATGAGTTCAGGATTAAAACAAAAAGTCCCCTTTCCTTTGCCAGGACAAATCTGACCCTGGATTAACTATCTAACTCGGTTCCTAAGAAGATCTGATGAAGGAGTGTTAGCTGTGTTACTGGGCCATATTGTTCATGGTGAAAATGCCCAATCACTGCTAGACGGGCTGCCCTGGGAAGACTGAGAGTGGATTACGACGCCTGGCGGGGAGCCACAGCTCTGCCTTCCCGAAGACAGTGGTTCTCGTAACGGACTGCTCCTTGCCTGGGATATGCCTCTGGGATGGTGACAAGAGATACTGGCACTAGAGGGCCTCAGGGGGTCTAAGCCAAGGTGGATCTCGCACCCACCTTTGAGAATATCCTCTCCTCATACCTGAGCTTCACACAGGGGGCCACAGGAGCCCCTGGATGGCTAGAAGGACTTCTTTTGAAGAGAAAACACCAAATACTGCCCTTGTGAATTTCCTATCCTTTTGCCTTCTGAATAGACTGCGATCAAACGTGGCTTATCTTGGGAATCTAAGTATTAATATCTGTGGGATGCTATGAGGTCTCTCTGGTGGGTGCTACAGAATCAATAAATAGGTATGGCAAAGACCTCTTCTGATAGTGCAGAGAGGACACAATGCCGAAACTGTACTTACTTCCTATAAAGCAGAGAGAATATTTTCCTGTGATACTTGTTCACAAGTCTAGTCTGAAGACGTCAAAATAATGTTAAATGAATCACTATGTGCTGGGCTGCATTAATTACTACTTAAATATGTATTTTCAGAAGACATACTCTAAGATATACTTGAGGTACAAGTCCTAAATATGCATGCTGTTAATAATACCACAATAAAACTGCATAGTATATTTCAGCTTGCTTCTTGTGAGCAAAGATAACATCAATAGGAATATATAAGCACCATAAAACATCAAAGTTAGAGAAACGCACATCAAGGGAAGTTTTGTTTTGTGTAATATATACTAGGTTTCCTCCTTAAGCTTATTTCAAATACATACATCTGCTGCAGAAAATTCGCAAATAATAACTATTCGGTCACAAATTTCAGAGAAAACCATGCTAACGTTTTACTAAATGGCCTTCCAGACTTATTCTTCCTANATACTAGGTTTCCTCCTTAAGCTTATTTCAAATACATACATCTGCTGCAGAAAATTCGCAAATAATAACTATTCGGTCACAAATTTCAGAGAAAACCATGCTAACGTTTTACTAAATGGCCTTCCAGACTTATTCTTCCTAAATACATTCACGCTACATACACTTCTTTGCAGTCTCTCCTCTGCTTTCAACTTAACAATGTATGATGCAAATTTTTGCATCTCCGTATTTATCTGTATCATTTTAATGGGATTTTTTAATTTAAAAAATAAGATCATATAAACTGATTTTTAAAAAAATGTTTACCTTGAAAAGAACTCACATTATTTCAAATAGCGTCAACTGATTTTCTTAAGTGTTCTTGGTAGACAATGATTTCACCTACAAAGAACCTTCTTTCAATATTTACATCTGACTTTGTATTGTTTAATTAAACTGGCTAACTCCCAGAAGAGTGAATAACAGTGATAACCTCTCCGTGCAGTTCTGGGAGTTGTCTTGTTCTGTACAGTTCATAAAGAAAAGCTATGTTAAAAAGCCTAAATAATAATGACGATATATAATGGCTAATATATACGCTGAATGCTTATCACGTGTGACGTATTATTTTTAAGGGTTTTACATATTTAAATTAATTTAAATCTCATAATTCTACAAGGTAGGTACTATTACTCCTAGTTTCAGTTTAGTTGCTCAGTCATGTCTGACTCTTTGTGACCCCCATGAACTGCAGCATACCAGGCCTCCCTGTCCCTCACCAACTGCTGGAGTCCACCCAAACCTATGTCCATCGAGTCGATGATGCCATCCAACCATCTCATCCTCTGTTGTCCCCTTCTTCTGCCCTCAATCTTTCCAAGCCTAGTTTACAGATGAGAAAACCATGGCACAAAGATATTATCATAACTTGTCCAAGTCCATCTAGTTAGTAAGAGACAGAGTTGAGATCTGAATTTATAAACTCTGGCTCAGAGTAAGCACTTTCTCTAAAAATTAAGATTTAAAAAAATTAAAAGCCTACAAAAATGTCACAAGAATATTACAACCAATTTCCATGTAACCTTGACCTAGAGTCTCCCTCTGTTAATATGTGCCCCAATGGCCTTATTTTTCTCTCTCTAAATATGTGTGTGTGTGATACACACCATTTATGTTGTTTTATTCAATTTTTTTCTGTGAACCATTTTAGAGAACATTGCAGAGATCAAGACCCAACAAAGCTTGCAGTTTTAAGTAATACCCTGTGCTGCCTTCAAAATGCTTCTGCGTGTATTATGTTGCATAGCACAGGTTCAAGTCATTTTGTGGCTAATAGCTTTCAAGGACTTCTGAATAGATTTCTGGAGAAATCTTGCGTTTCAACCAGGAAGCTCTGAAATGTGATTTGAGCCACTTTTTCTAGTAATAAGACAAGCTCTGCAGATATTAGCAAAGACTCAAGAGTGCTATGCAGCAAATCTAGCTGGCACTCAAGTCACTGGCTAAACAAAAGACAATGACTTACACATTATAAAACTAAGTAAGTAGTATCATGGCTGATCAGTCCAGCCCAGTTAACTTAATAAGTATGTACTCTCTGTAAGTCATCAAATGGAGCACACATACTCACCACAGTAAACACTGGGGATACACTGGCTAAAGTGGCTTGAGACACATCTGAAGTTCTATTTCGGTAAATTTCACCTGAAGAATGAATTAGAGAATTCCTTGTGAGCATATGATTGGTTTTCACATATAGCCAAGTTACAACTCTCATAGTCTGTAGAGAGTTTCACCATGTTTCAAACTATTTCACTATGTTTTGAATTTTTTTCTCAGAGGGAAAATAAACACTTTTAACCTTTACATGGGATTATGTTAGGTTTGACAAAACATGGTTTTTAAAAGTAATAGTTTAGGTGAGGCATTAGAAGAATTTATGGATTCTAACCACCCCTTTTCCTTTCTATTATATCTTGTAGTTGGACATCAAATGTGTAACAATGTTCTGAGATTAAAGTAAAATGCCTATTTCTTTTCATACAATGTAGAAAGGTTCTTAATGAAAGTTACATTGGAAGACATAGTTTAGAAAACATACATTCCAAGAACTACCTGACCTCTCAGCATTCCAAATATCAGGACTATTTGATTAACCTATAAATTATGAAGCCTACAGATTTTAACTCTATATTCAATTTCTTTCCCACTGATACACTTTAATTTTTAAATTATTTTTTAAAATGGGAGTAACTGCTTCACAATGTTGTGTTGGTTTCTGCTGTAGGTGAATCAGCTATGTGTACATATCCATCCCTTCCCTCTAAGCTTCCCTGCCCCCATCCCAGCCCTTTCAGTCATCACAGAACACCTAGCTGAGCTCCCTGTCTATACGGCAGCCCCCCACTATCTATCTATTTTACACATGGTGTGTATACGTTGATGCTCCTCTCTCAATTCATCCCACCCTCTCCTTACCCAGCATTTTCACAAGTCCGTTTTCTACATCCACTGATATACTTTAGAGTGAATACTCATGAAACAATTCACTGCACTGGAATAAAGACTCCGGTGAACTGGAATAAAGGTAAACTTTTACTTGAAAATGTGATTAGACGAAGTTGAAGAAAAGCTCTCAAGTATAACCAAGTAAATTTAATGCCTGAGAAAGGACACTGTTCACACTACTAGACACAAGCAGCATAGGCAGAATTCCTAACCACAGAATATGAAGCTATATTCTCATTTCTGATCTTATTCTTTTCTATACATTCAAAGACATAATTTGTTCTTGTGAAAATGCTGGGTAAGGAGAGGGTGGGATAAATTGAGAGAGTAGCATTGACATATACACACCACGTGTAAAATGGATAGTGAGTGGAAGCTGCTGTATTTAACTTCTATGCAGAGTACATCATGAGAAACGCTGGGCTGGAAGAAGCACAAGCTGCAATCAAGATTGCCGGGAGAAGTATCAATAACCTCAGATATACAGATGATACCACCCTTATGGCAGCAAGTTTAGAGGAACTAAAAAGCCTCTTGATGAAAGTAAAAGTGGAGAGTGAAAAAGTTGGCTTAAAGCTCAACATTCAGAAAACAAAGATCATGGCATCTGGTTCCATCACTTCATGGGAAATAGATGGGAAAACAGTGGAAACAGTGTCAGACTTTATTTTTGGGGGCTCCAAAATCACTGCAGATGGTGACTGCAGCCATGAAATTAAAAGACGCTTACTCCTTGGAAGGAAAGTTATGACCAATCTACATAGCATATTAAAAAGGAGAGACATTACTTTGCAACAAAGGTCCGTCTAGTCAAGGCTATGGTTTTTCCTGTGGTCATGTATGGACGTGAGAGTTGGACTGTGAAGAAAGCTGAGCGCTGCCAAGACTTGATGATGCTTTTGAACTGTGGTGTTGGAGAAGACTCTTCAGAGTCCCTTGGACTGCAAGGAGATCCAACCAGTTCATTCTAAAGGAGATCAGTCCTGGGTGTTCTTTGGAAGGAATAATGCTAAAGCTGAAACTCCAGTACTTTGGCCACCTCATGTCAAGAGCTTACTCATTGGAAAAGACCGATGCTGGGAGGCATTGGAGGCAGAAGGGGACGACAGAGGATGAGATGGCTGGATGGCATCACCGACTCGATGGACACAAGTTTGAGTGAACTTCAGGAGTCGGTGATGGACAGGGAGGCCTGGCATGCTGTAATTCATGGGGTCGCAAAGAGTAGGACATGACTAAGCAACTGAACTGAACTGAGGTTTGTTGGTTCCCCCTGTACAAACCACCTTATGAGGGTCAGCTGAATACAAGTTACAGTGCTACAAATCAGTATTTGCTAGTAAGTCTCAAGTTAGATAAAATGTTACCTGGAGGGCAGAGAGTCTATGGTCCCCAAGGAGGAGGGAGGGGTCTAGGGCTCCTCAAGAGGAGATAGGGGTCTGGAGTTCTCAAGGAGGAGGAAAGGACAAAGGTCTTTTTTTCCTCTACATTTCTTAGTCTTAGTTCCTTACATTTTTTTCTTTAAGCCTGGAACTGATGATTACAAAACAAAACAACTCACTACTAAGGATTATATAACAACTACATATCCTGCTTGAGAACAGTTTCTCTTTCCTGAAAACCTTCTGACTAATACTGTTATCTTAAAAGGTATATTATGGGAGTGGGTCTGGTAAGATCTTTCCATTGTTAAATTCTAATCCTGTTATTCCAACAAGTCCATCCTAAAGGGAATCAGTCCTGAACATTCATTGGAACGACTAATACTGAAGCTGAATCTCCAATACTTTGACCACCTTTGAGGTGAAGAATCAACTCATTTGANATATCCTGCTTGAGAACAGTTTCTCTTTCCTGAAAACCTTCTGACTAATACTGTTATCTTAAAAGGTATATTATGGGAGTGGGTCTGGTAAGATCTTTCCATTGTTAAATTCTAATCCTGTTATTCCAACAAGTCCATCCTAAAGGGAATCAGTCCTGAACATTCATTGGAACGACTAATACTGAAGCTGAATCTCCAATACTTTGACCACCTTTGAGGTGAAGAATCAACTCATTTGAAAAGACTCTGATGCTGGGAAAGACTGAAGGCAGGAGAAGGGGATGACAGAGGATGAGATGGTTGGATGGCATCACTGACTCAATGGACATGAGTTTGAGTAAGCTCCGGTAGTTAGTGATGGACAGGGAGGCCTGGTAAGCTGCAGTCCATGGGGTCCCAGAGTCCGACATGAGCAACTGAACTGAACTGAATCCTGTTATCTTAAAATGTAAATTGTGGGAGTGGGTCTGGTAAGAGCTTTACAACCTTGAGACATTCTTTTGATTTATTGTAATAATTAATTAAAACAGTATACAGCTCCTTTGTTAAGACTAGCAAGTGGGGCACTCCCTACCCCCTTCTGATGTCTATATCAGAAGCTTTCTCTGTCCCTTTTTCACTTTAATAAAACTCAGCCACACAAGAGCCCTGAGTGGTCAAGTCTGGTCTCTGGTCCCAAAGCTAAATCTTCTTCGTCAGAGTTCACGAATCCGACATCCTTCACCCTAAGGTATCAGAGGGAGATTCTTAATGCTTGTTCTAAAAGGTTAGATAGGCAATGTAACCCAATTTGGAAAGACTCTCCTAATGAGTATGAGGAAGCAGGTGGAGAAAGTGAGCTACTTTGGGAGCACTTTGAGAGTACGATTAAGAAACTTGTTTGAGAACATTTTTGAGAAGCCATACATGCCTTGAGTTTTTGAGCAGCATTAGTATCCATATTATCACACTTCTGAAAATGTCAAGGTATCATCTTGGTTTATCATTTAGGGCGGAAAAACAATAACTCAAGACTTCTACCTCCATCCCCTTCTATCTGGTTACACAGTAAAAAGAAAAGTCAGATCTTTCACAGAAGCAGTTTCTGAAGTCTTCAGCCTCACTCTCCCTTTCCTGGGCAACTGGACAAATGTCTAAATGTGTCCGTTCAAAAGAAAGAGACAGAAAGGAGAAATATCTATAAAAAACATTCCAGGTAGATAAGTCTAATTTTGGTTTCGGCACTATCACGATAGATCAGAGCGAAACTCTTAAAAACCTTCTCTCAAGTGCACTCAGCACTGTTTGCAGCCGGACTGGTGGGGAGGACAAAGGGCTGGCGGACTCTAGCAGGGGCCAGGGGGCGATGCTCAGTCGAGTTCGGAGCTGGTGGGACACAGCTCCGCCCGCAGACCTGTGCAAGAGAGCAGGACCTCGGCGCCCACAAGCGGACCCGGAGGCCGAGGACGGAGCAGGCCGCGGGGCGGGCAGCCAGAGCCACGTGGGCTCGGGCGGTCGGGTCGGGCCCCGGGGTCACCTCAAGCCCGGCGTCCCTGCAGGGCAGGGAGAGCGGTACCTGTCACAGGGAGCCGGCGGGGCCAGCAAAGCGGCGCGGCCCGCCTCCTTCCGAGCAATTCGGTGACGCGGCCATAGGCGACGACGGGGCGAGTGCAGGGGGTCAGGCCCAAGGCCAGAGCGCACAGGGTGCGCCGGGGCAGCCCCACCGCGCGGGGCAGGAGCTGGGCCAGGCTCCGCAGGTATCCCATGGCGCTGGAGTGAGGAGAAGGGGGCTGCGAGACCCCAGCCCTTCATGCCGGACAGTGGCGGGGCGGCTGGCACTTCGCGACCCCGCGCCGGCACCGAAGCTGCGACCGAAGCATACTGAGCATGCGCTGGCGCGCCGCGCCTGCGTCTAATTTCCCGCGCCTAATTTCCCGCGCATGCTCCGAAGGGGCCTCTGCGTGCGCGTCCCATGACGCTCGGCCAATCAGAGCTTTGCCTTCTGCACCCGTGTGTGTACATGTAAAGCGTGTATGGACCGGCTCCGGGATGGGTGGGGGACGTGTACCTGCGTGAGTTGAACTGCCTAACGTAGGTCGGACGCTTGGGTCTTTGCAGTGGTCTGGTCGGCGCGTACAGTGTTGATTACTTCTATTAACTAGTAATCATTAAATGTGAAAAAAATACGCAGGATATATATAATGTTTTACAGTTTCTGGAGCATTTTCATACAGATGCAATCTACAATTTGGAAGTGAGAAGTTATTATCCATTCCTAACTCAAGTTATAATTAAATTTAATGCAGCAAAAGTAAACTCTCATATGGAACGATATACTAAACTTTTGCTAGTGAAGACGGAGGAGCATAAACGCGGAGGATTTATAGTCAGTATTTAATCAAATGTAAGCTAATATCAATTTCAAGGTGCCATTATTTTATATACCACCAAGAAGGAAAAGTCGCTGAAAAACTTTGCTCTCTAATTGTATCATTTAAGAGTAACCTCAGTTTCAGCCTTGAAAATATGAGAAAAGTGAGGCTTAGAATTGATTAAATACAACATATATGCATATTTTTAAAGTGTGAGTTAATAGACTTGCCCTTCCAAGTAGAAATGCACGGTAGACACAAGTTTCACAGATTTCCATTCAATCACTGTGTACGAACACAGAACTAAAGAAACATAAGAGAAAATCTTTTTTTTTTTCCTCCCTGTAGGGTATTGAGACTAAAGGTGATTAGGAGGCCAGTAGACAGAGGCTTCACCTAACACGGGATGTTCAACTTGAGCATTGAGGGCAAAGGACTTCAAGCACTGCTTCCTTGGCCATAGAGTGGGGTGAAGTGGAGTTTAGAATCTCTGGAAAAGAGCCCTGGGTATATAGTAAATGGCTGGTCGATTTTTCATTTAACTAAGGGAGACAATGATGAAATACACCTTTCAAAAACAGTGCATGCCATCAGAGACATTTCTTGGCAACGGTATGTGATAACTCTTAAAACTTAAGTCACCAGCATGATGAGATGGGTCTGTTTAAGGTGACCTTTACAGTCCATGGAGTCGCAAAGAGTCGGACACGACACGACTGAGCGACTTCACTTTCACTTTACAAAGCCTTAGAAAAACTCTGGGATGTGGCCAGACACATCGCCTTATAATTCCTGTCAAGGATTTGGAATTTAATCTGAGAAGGGTGGGAGCTATGGGAGGGTGGTACTTTGAGCAAAGATGTAAATCTGATTTACATTTAAATGGATTGTTTTGGCTGTGTGGGATTATAGAAAGGTAAGTGTGGAAGCAGAGAGATGGTGATGGTCTGGGTTAAGGCAGGAGTGATGGAGGAAGGGAGATTGGTTGGGTTTAGTGCAATAAACTGAATGCTGAGTGGACAAGATTTGTAGATGGGATGTAAATAAAGAGGCATAGAAGTCAACTTCAAAATTTTTTGGCTCAAAAATGGGCCATCATGATGCCATTTACCGCGATAGGAAATTTTGGTGAGGGGCAAATTTAGATGTAGGGCAGACTGTGGCTTGGTGTTTGTTTCTGGACATGTTAAATTTGAGAGCTCTACCAGATAGATATCTGAGCATAGACAGCAAGTAAGCGGTTGGAGTTTGGGGAAGATTTTTAAGCTAGATATACACATTTGGGACTATAGAGAAATATTTAAAGCCACGTGTCTCTTCTTAGGAGAAAAGTTTTCTAAAAGAAAAGTTCCTGTGATTCAGTTCTAGGTCTTCTAACATTAACTGATTAAGAAGAGAAGATGAATCCAGCAGAAGAATATGAGAGGGCATGGCTAGGAAGGAGGAATAAAATTAGAGAGGGTGGGATCCATGAAATCAAACGAAGAAAGTGTTTAAAAAATGAAGTGCTCAGTTACATCAAATGCTACTGCTAGGTGAAAAATGAGAATTGTCTGTATAGGATATGGTGCTGTGGAGCTCACTGGTCATCTTGATAAGAGCAGCTGTTGTAGGATGGTAGGCCTCCCAGGTAGCTGAGTGGTAAAGAATCTGCCTGCCAATGCAGATGACACAGGAGACGCGGGTTCCATCCCTGAGTCAGGAAGATCCCCTGGAGAAGGAAATGGCAACCCTCTCCAGTATTCTTGCCTGGAAAGTCCCATGGACAGAGGAGCCTGGTAGGCTATAGTTATGACTGAGTACACATACAGAGGAAGAGAGCATCATCTTTCTTTTCATCCTAAACTAGGAAAGGATCCCAGAAGATTTCTGCATCTATATAACAATTTGATTTTAAGATCCCTTAATCTCTTTTCCTACCTTTTTTTTTTTTTTTTAAGATTTATTTCTTTTGACTGCACTGGATCTTCTTTGCTGCTAGCTTTTGCCAGTTGCAGAGAGTGGGGGCTGCTCTTCATTTCGGTGTGAAGGCTTCTCATTGTGGTGGCTCCTCTTGCTGCAGAGCACAGGCTCTGGGCGCATGGGCTTCGGTGATTGGGGCACGTTGGCTCAGTAGTTATAATGCGCGAGCTTAGTTGCTCCTTGGCATGTGAAATTTTCCCAGACTAGGGATTGAACCCAAGTCTCCTACATTGGAAGGTGAATTCTTAACGACTGAGCCACCAGGGAAGCCCCTTTCCTTACCTCTTGAACTTAAAAGCAGGTTGGTGATCTAATCCCAGGCTCACACTGGGTTCTCACTCAGAACTGTTTCACCTCAGAAATGTTATCCCAGTTATGCACACCATAGCCTCCTGGAGACTCTACACCCACAACGATTATATTCTCCCAGCAGAGCCATCTTGGCATTTTTCCCTTCTCTGCCCAACCCGGTTTATATAACTGATCACTGAAACCACTGTGGCTTGTACTTGGAGCACGTTGCCCTCATGGGATGTAATCACAGAAGCCACTTTATTTTTGTCTCTTTAATTCTGCTGAGTGGGTCTGGTCTTTCTCCTGCCTCTTGAAAACTCGAGCAGGTTCCATGACTTCTGTGGTCTCTCAGTCCTTATGTTCATTCTAATCTCAATTCAGCAATTTAAAACATCCACTCCCTATCGTGTTTAGTGAAATAGGTCAGACGGAGAAAGACAAATACTTGTTTCCACTTACGTGTGGAATCTAAAAAAATAAATGAATATAACAAGAATATTGAATAAATGAATATAACAAGAAGCAGACTCATAGTAGATACAAAGAACAAAGTAGTTGTTACTAATGGGAAGAGGGGAGCAGGAAGGGGCAGGTCAAGCGGAGGGGATTAAGAGGTACAAACACCTACGTATAAAATAAATGAGCTACCAGGATACAGTACTGGGAATATAACAAATATTTTATGATATCCGTAAATGGAGTATGATCTATAAAAATTTTACATCACTATACTGTGCACCTGAAACTATATATTTTAAATCAACTCTACCGCAGTAAAAATAAAACATCCACTCTGTATATAAACCAGTAATTTACACTGTCAGAGCCAGTATACTAATCGCTGCTTCACTCTTCATTCAAAGGAAAGACTTGATTCTACACTCCTTGTCAGGCCTGGGGACAAATAGGAAATTGAGGTGTAGGTAGAGATTCTGGGAAGCTCCCCCTACTCCTTTCCCACTACCTTTCTTACTCCACGGCTGCTGTTTCTGACTCTGCTGGGCAGTGAAGCAAAGTAAGAATGAACCAAAAGTTTTTATTGAATGATGGTTCTATGCTATCCCTAGGCAGGGCAGATATTAAGCTGATTTCCTTGTGGGCATATTCAAGCATCTCCAGAGGACCACCTCCCTCTCTCCCCTCCACCCTCCACTCCCTCCTCCCCACCACCGCCCAGATATATCTGATTGGCATTCCTTTGATGTGGGCAGTGACCCGCCCAATCACTTTCAGTTTCTGCCCCTTCTTGCCTCAAGCAGGTTTCCCTTTTCCGGCGATGCTGCTCTTGGAGGGCAGGATCCTTTTAAAAACAAGCCCACCAGTATGTCTTCTTTGGAGAAATGTCTATTCAGTTCTTTGGCCCATTTTTTATTGTAAAGTAAAATAAAATTAAAAAAAACAAAAAACCAACCCCAGATTGACCTTCCTGTTGTCAGGCCTGCATGCAGGATCCCACACACCTTTAGAGGGAATGCAGTTACTTCTCTGCAGAGTTGGTCTCCCTTGCCCGCGTGTGAGTCTACAATCCCTTCAGGCTGTTGGAGTGCTCTAAAGAGGTTCCTCTCACTAGATTTGGAGTGAGAGGACAATACCCTCCCTACCCCTCTCTCCTGATAGTCATGGTAGGAGTGGGATTTCCCAAGCACAGCTTTTCCCAAAATCTTCCATATGATACCTGTGCCTAAGTCTTCAGCCTTTCCATCCTTCTGTAGCCTCCATCTGGATGGCAGGTGGAAAAGCTCTACGACAGCTGCTCAGACTATTCCCTTGGGAATCTGCATCTGACGAGGTGGCCGGCTCTGCTGCAGATACCCCATCCTGGCACCTCCGTGGAAGCATTCTGACTCTGTTGTACCTCTTTTATTTATTTATGCAGTCATTTATCTCACAGATATTTATTCAGCATAAACTACGTGTTTAATTAAACCATTATCCCTGATTCTGGGAGAAGTAAAATAGTGAATTACAGTGCTATGTACTGAGTGACTGGAGAAGGCAATGGCACCCCACTCCAGTATGCTTGCCTGGAAAATCCCATGGGTGGAGCAGCCTGGTAGGCTGCAGTCCACGGGGTCACTAAGAGTCGGACACGACTGAGCGACTTTACTTTCACTTTTCACGTTCATGCATTGGAGAAGGAAATGGCAACCCACTCCAGTGTTCTTGCCTGGAGAATCCCAGGGACGGGGGAGCCTGGTGGGCTGCCGTCTATGCGGTCGCACAGAGTCGGACACGACTGAAGCAACTTAGCAGCAACAGCAGCAGTACTGAGTGACAGCAACCTAGAGGAAGAGATAGTTTAAAGGAAAGATGAGGAATTCTACGTTGGACTGGTTGAGACTACCAGGTAAATATCCAACTGAATAAAGAGTTATTAATAGACTGTTGGTCTGGAGCTAAGAAAAATGTCTAGGCTAGATGGGAAATGAGAGGGCTTTGGCATGCAGGTAGTAAGTAAGGCTGTGGGACGGCAGGAGATTGCCTGGGGGTATAATAAAGAGGGGAGAAAAGTGTCCAGATCACAGTCTCCAAGGCACATCAACCAACACCGGAGGGACAGAGGAAGAGTCAGTAAAGGAGACTGAGGGTGGATTCTGTGCCTGTTCTTAGCATGTACTGGCCTAAACAGTTGTGACTCCAAATAAAACGGTGGAGTTTCCCTGAAAACACACTGTTTTTGACTATGGTGGTGGAGCAGTGATGGTGAGGGCCTAGAAGTTACTAGAGCTCTAAATTTCACTAAAGCTCCACAAGGGAACAGCCCATAGGTCCTTGATTAAAAACAAATGCAGATCCTCAGGGTCGATGTGAGAGCGGGGTTCTCTGTGATGGGTTTAGGAGCCAGTTCCGTCATCCCTCTGNTTACTAGAGCTCTAAGTTTCACTAAAGCTCCACAAGGGAACAGCCCATAGGTCCTTGATTAAAAACAAATGCAGATCCTCAGGGTCGATGTGAGAGCGGGGTTCTCTGTGATGGGTTTAGGAGCCAGTTCCGTCATCCCTCTGTTTTTTCCCTTGGAGTTTTCTTCCTGCCATCACCACCATTCTGAAGTTGAGGTGGCTCTACTTTTTAAAGTCCCAGCTTAAGCCAGAATATTTGAATTTATCATTACATACCAGGGCTCAGTGGTAAAGAATCCAGTGCAAGAGATGCAGGTTCGATCCCTAGGTTGAGAAGATCCCCTGGAGAAGGAAATGGCAACCCACTCTAGTATTCTTGCTTGGAGAATCCCATGGACAGAGGAGCCTGGTGGGCTACAGTCCATGGGGTTGCAGAGTCAGACACGATGGAGCAACTAAACGACATCCAAGCACTGTGCTTAAGCACTGCAAATAGTAAACTAGAGGGAAAAAAATTAGTGCAATGTTGTGTTAGGATTTTACTTCTTCACACTTATCTCAACTGCTCGGTTTCCTTAGGCAGTAGTTTCTAATTTTCTGTTAACCACAAAGGACTCCTTGTATTATTTTGTCCCCAAGGATCTTGAAATTCCTACAATATTACATCAGATGAGATGAACTTGTATGTATGATAAGCATCTACATACTGTTTTCATTTTAGTCTGGCATTTTCTTATACATGTTCAACTGTTCTTAGAGCATTTTAAAAATGTCGAAAATAGCTTTCAGACTCTTCTTATTTTCAGAGCGCCTAAGGATTCAGAGATCCCACACTGGGGCTCCTGGTCCTAAACGAACTGTTTTTCCTTGGCTGCCAGGGGGGTAGCTAACCATGTCGCAGTCGATCTTTTCTCTCTCTTTTCTCCAGCTCTCAGTGCATCTGTTGCTAGCAGGCATGTTTTTCTAATGAAAATATCTCAGGCCCACCTGGAGTTAATTTAAAAACTTCACTCTCCAAGCATNCCTTGGCTGCCAGAGGGGTAGCTAACCATGTCGCAGTCGATCTTTTCTCTCTCTTTTCTCCAGCTCTCAGTGCATCTGTTGCTAGCAGGCATGTTTTTCTAATGAAAATATTTCAGGCCCACCTGGAGTTAATTTAAAAACTTCACTCTCCAAGCATTTTGCTGAGAAAAGAATATCTGAATTTCGATCTCACCGTACCTAGCAACCAACACATCCAAATATACTTTCTGTTTTGAAGAACAGTGGCTAAACATTGTAAATATATTAGATTATAAGACAAAATGTATACTCCAAAAGTATGTAGTCAGATATGTGACTGAGTTCATAAGTATATTCTTATTTCAGTTCTTTTTTAAACCTCAGTTCTACTGATATATTGAACCAGATAGTTTGTGGGTGAGCGCTGTCCTGTATTTTGTGGGATGTTTAGTAGCATCATTGTCCTCCACCCAGTAGATTCCAGTCTCCAGACATCACCACTCTCTTGGGGAACAAAAATCACTCCTCATTGCTGCTGCTGCTGCTGCTAAGTCGCTTCACTCGTGTCTGACTCTGTGCGACCCCACAGACGGCAGCCCACCAGGCTCCCCCATCCCTGGGATTCTCCAGGCAAGAACACTGAAGTGGGTTGCCATTTCCTTCTCTAATGCATGAAAGTGAAAAGTGAAAGTGAAGTTGCTCAGTCGTGTCCGACTCTTAGCGACCCCATGGACTGCAGCCCACCAGGCTCCTCCGTCCATGGGATTTTCCAGGCAAGAGTACTGGAGTCGGGTGCCATTGCCTTCACTTTACTGTATTTTATAATAAGGAAAAGAATCCACAAACCCCAAGACTGTTTTTGCCTTTAGAAGATATGTCCTTTCTGATGTTTCTAGACATATTCTTCACACATGTTAGACATTAAAAAGTGAAAATATGATGTTATCAGACTCCAGCACTGAATTACATTTTTTCCTTGTGTTTATGACTTAAAGGTGTGTCCTGATTTATTTGTGTCCATTATCCCAAACCCAAATCCCAGCTTTTAAAATCACATTCCTGTATACATCTAGCACCTATAATGGGAAGTGGGCTTCTCTGAGGTCTGGGTACACAACACACCTGGGGTCTGCAAGAGGGCACGTTCCCTTGCTGGAAATTTTGCAAGAAATTCGGCCACAAGAGGGAGCACTATTCCTATGCTTGCTTATTTATTAACTATTGTAACACGTTTGTCCCACAGAGTTCAGCAATGCAGGGAATTCCTAATACAGAAATCAGAAACACAGCTGGTATACTAGTTAGGATTTTTCAGAGAATTAGAACCAAAAGGATAAAAGGAGATTTATTATGAGGAATTGTCCCACACAATAATGAGGCCTGAGAAGTCCCATAACCGCCATCTGCAGGCTGGAGACCCTGGAAAGCTGGGGAGACAGTTCAGTCTGAGTCTGAGGCCTGAGAACAGGGGAACCGATGCTATAAATGCCCATCTAAGGAGAAGGCAATGGCAACTCACTCCAGTACTCTTGCCTGGAAAATCCCATGGACGGAGGAACCTGGTAGGCTTCAGTCCATGGGGTCGCGAAGAGTCAGACACAACTGAGCGACTTCACTTTTACTTTTCACTTTCATGCACTGGAGAAGGAAATGGCAACCCACTCCAGTGTTCTTGCCTGGAGAATCCCGGGGACAGCAGAGCCTGATGGGCTACCGTCTATGGGGTCACACAGAGTCTGACACGACTGACGTGACTTAGCAGCAGCAGTAGCAAGAGCAAGAGAAGATGAGAGTAGACGTTCTGCTCGAATAGTAAGGTGGGGGGTGGAGGGAAAGTGAATTCTTTTGGCCTTTTTTTTTTTTTTCCTAATCAGGCCCTCAGTGGATTGAGTGACACCCACCCACACTGGGGAGAACAATTTACTAAGTTTATTGATTCAAATCTAGTTTTATTTGGAAGCACCTTCGAAGATGCCCAGAAATAATGTTTAACTTGTGTGGCCTGTTTCAAGTTGGCACATAAAATCAACCACCATAACTAGTTTACACATCAAGAATCTAACCACATCCATAGTTTTAAAATCTAAACTCAGACCCTCTTGCCATTTCAATTATTTTTTCACTTATACTTTTTGAAACCAGTAGTGTAAGATAGCACTAGAATGCCTGTGCTAGCCCAGCTTCAAGATCTAAGAAACAGCCAAGTCAGCAATCAGAGATATCAGAGGTTTACAGGATGGGGTAGCTTACATGACTGAAGCAAGGTCCTAAAGCTGTATCCCACTGTGTGTTGTGGAAGCGGAACACGATCTGGTGGCAGTCTTCACTCTTGGGGGGAAGGAGAGATTACCAGTTATAAGGGTTATTAGTTATTACCCGTTGGGCTTATTAGTTACCAGGGAAATCAGCAGAAGGGCATGCCCCTCACTGCCCTTTCGATAAGCTATCAATAGCTGGGGCCTGGGCTAAGCTCCTAGGAAGGTCAGTCATGTGAACAGGGTGTAGGTGGGACCTCCCTGCTGGCCCAGCATTAGAGAATCTGCTTGCAATGTAGGAGACCCGGGTTTGATCCCTGGGTCCAGAAGATCCCCTGGAGGAGGGCATGGCAATCCACTCCAGTGTTGTTGCCTAGAGAATCCCATGGACAGAGGAGCCTGGCAGGCTGCAGCTCTTAGGGTTGCACAGAGTTGGACATGACTGAAGCAACTTAGCAGCAGCAGAAGCAGGCCCCGGTGGGGCCAGAGAGCAAGAGAACAGCCATCTCGAGTGGCCTGTCCATACACCCCTGTAGATGAAATGTTGCGGAATCACACAGATGTTTTAAAGGATTTCTCAGAATAAAAGTGCTAGAACTACCATCTTTGGAGAAGACACATAATGAACGTCTGATAACTGGTGTAGTCTCCACCTTGATGTACTAACTACGCTGCTGCTGCTAAGTCACTTCAGTCGTGTCAGACTCTGTGCGACCCCATAGATGGCAGCCCACCAGGCTCCGCTGTCCCTGGGATTCTCCAGGCAAGAACACTGGAGTGGGTTGCCATTTCCTTCTCCAATGCATGAAGGTGAAAAGGGAAAGTTAAGTCACTCAGTTGTGTCCGATTCTTCATGGCCCTGTGGACCACAGCGTACCAGGCTCTTCTGTCCATGGGATTTTCCAGGCAAGAGTACTGGAGTGGGGTGCCATTGCCTTCTCCAGTACTAACTATGGGTGTATTGAAAAGGTATTTAATATAAAGGAACAGTTAAAAAATTGTATAAACATTCAACATCTGTCAAAATGTTTACAATTTTGGCTTGTGAAGGTAATAGACTTTATTCTGTATTCTTTCATAAAATAAATGTACTTCACACTGTCATGTGCTTGAATTGGCTCCAGGCAATCGCCAAGAATGATATGGCAAATTTGGTGAAGATTTACTCTCAAGAAATTTAAAAGTAGGGGAGATAGAGTTAAGTAGAGGTAAAACCTTGCATGACGTGGTGTATAATTTGTTAAACTTTACCATTTTATTCTTTTAAAGAACTGAGCTTGTACTGCTTACACCCTCTGCCAGTACTAAGGGAAACCATGTTCGGATATGAATCATCTAGGAAGATGTTAGAACTTAAGCACACTTTTTCAGGAATGCTGGGCATGTTCTAGACCTTTCCCAGTTTACCAGACCTGGAAGTGAGGTTCTGAAACGGATAGACATGCATCCAGACATTTTTAATATAACCCTAATGCCTAGGGAAAGGTCTCCCAGGATCCAGCTTATAATACAGAACAGCATGATTGAAGTTTACCAGAAAGTGTAGGGAAAGGCTTTCAGATTTAGCTGATGGTGAATTGGCTAAATGCCATTTTTGTTTCGTCCTCACTTCACAAATGCAAAGATGGTGGGGGGAGAAATGTGCATCTTAAATACAAGTCATAGAATGGTTTTTGTTTCTTTTTTCCTCTCCCTTCTGGCCTGAGTAAAATTTCTGAACTTGTTTTGTCATTTGTCTCTTTCAGACGAAATCTGAGTTAATCATGGGAAAAAATTAGTTAGGCAGGGTTCAGGGTGTGCTGAGAAGGGCGTGGCACCCCACTTCGTATTCTTGCTTGGAAACAGAGGAGCCTGGAGGGCTACAGTCCATGGGGTCGCAAAGAGTCAGACACGACTGAGTGACTAAGCACAGCACAGGGTGTGCTGGGTTCTTTCATCCTTGTTTTTAGACACTGTGCTGTCTGCAAGGCTCAAAAGATCCCAGTTCTCCAACCAGAGAGTGAACCTGGGCCCTCAGAACCGAGAGTGCATAGCTCTAACCACTGGACCACCAGGAAACTCCCTGGGGTCTTCTTAGGAAAAGTTTTTTTACTGCGTTTTAATTTAAATGGCATTTAAATCTTGTTCTCTGTTCACACGGATGTTTTAAGTGCTTTTCAAATCTGCACTCAGTACGGTTTTGTTCCACTATTTGAACATGTCATTGGGAAGTGATCAAATAGGTCATAAAATGGAGAGCTGAAAAAATGTTATATTGTGCAATCACTGAAACTTCAGTAGTTTACAACGAAGTCAGAAATCGATATATGTGAATAAAAATCATTAGGGCATCTAGCCTCAATAATACTATCTTCTATGACGTGGCGTATGTGCTAAGTTGTGTCTGACTCTTCTGTGACCCCATGGACTGCAGCCCGCCAGGTTCCTCTGTTCATGGGATTCTCTAGGCAAGAATACAGAAGTGGGTTGCCATTTCCTTCTTCAGATCCTCCTGACCCATGTCTCCTGCATTGGCAGGTGGATTCTTTACCACTGAGCCACCTGGCTTTTATTCTACTCATGGTCTTATTGAGTGATAAAAAACTTTTAAGTTAGAATTCCCAAACTTTAAATAACATCAGAACATCATAGTTCCCTAATGCAGCTGTTTCCACTAATTCAGAAACCGAACTGCAGTTAACCAGTAACTTCTGTATTAGTGACATAATTTCCTGCAAAATTGTTCCTTTGTAATGGTTAACTTCTCTCTTGCTTGTTCACAGCAGGGGGTAGTTTTCCTTCATCAGAATCTTCTATTTGTTATAAATACCACATTTGACCCTAAAACAAAACCAAACCCTCCCCGGGTACTAAGAGATAGTACACTGTTTTACCTCAGTAATTATCAGCAACCTAAGGAAAATCCTTTAAAATACTGAAAAAGTTGTTAGTTCAAACTAGACATCTAAGATTTCTCCAGCAGTGACCTTTTAATGACGAGAGAGGCAGGCACTTAGCCACTGAAGCTCACTTGTTGGTGTTAAAGGACAGTGATTTTCGTTTTGTTATGAAGAAAAAGGAAAGAAAAGAGAACTGAGTTTGTGTAGCATTACAATCTGTGGAGAAATGTAGTCTATTAGTAGTGTGAAAATATGAAAGAAACCCCTGGAATGTTGGAGACAGAACTAACTGACTTTCATTGTTCTTCTATTGCTCCAAATCTGAGTTATAAAAGGATTAGCGTGGCTGACCAACAAAAGAATTAACTTTAGGTAAGCATTATTCTACTTTTCACTTTAATGAAATCTAATAATAACTTGGAGAGGCAGTAAGCTAGTCAGAGAACAGAGTACTTTGAATTCTTTGGGGTGTGGGGATCTGGAGGAAGACATTAACTGATTACTAAGTTTGGCTTTATTTATTTTTATTTCTTTATATTCAAATATAAATATCCATTCAGTTCAGTTCAGTCGCTCAGTCATGTCCGACTCTTTGCGACCCCATGAATCGCAGCATGCCAGGCCTCCCTGTTCATCACCATCTCCCGAAGTTCACTCAGACTCACGTCCATCGAGTCAGTGATGCCATCCAGCCATCTCATCTTCTGTCGTCCCTTCTCCTCCTGCCCCCAATCCCTCCCAGCATCAGAGTCTTTTCCAATGAGTCAGGTCTTCCCATGAGGTGGCCAAAGTACTGGAGTTTCAGCTTTAGCATCATTCCTTCCAAAGAAATCCCATGGTTGATCTCCTTCAGAATGGACTGGCTGGATCTCCTTGCATTCCAAGGGACTCTCAAGAGTCTTCTCCAACACCACAGTTCAAAAGCATCAATTCTTCGGCGCTCAGCCTTCTTCACAGTCCAATTCTCACATCCATACATGACTACTGGAAAAACCATAGCCTTGACTAGACGGACCTTAGTCGGCAAGGTAATGTCTCTCCTTTTAATATACTGTCTCGGTTGGTCATAACTTTTCTTCCAAGGAGTAAGCGTCTTCTAATTTCATGGCTGCAGTCACCATCTGCAGTGATTTTGGAGCCCCCCAAAATAAAGTCTGACACTGTTTCCACTGTTTCCCCATCTATTTCTTTATATTTAAATTTGTTTATTTGAGGCTTCCCAGGTGGCACTAGTCCTAAGGAACCCATCTGCCAATATAAGAGACAAAGATGGAGAAGATCCCCTGGAGGAGGGCATGACCACCCACTCCAGTATTCTTGCCTGGAGAATCCCATGGACAGAGGAGCCTGATGGGCTGCAGTCCAAGGCGTTACAATGAGTCAGACACGACTGAAGCGACTTAGCACACACACACATTTATTCTAAAAATATCACTTCTGACTTACGTAAATAAGATAGTTATACCCAGTTACTTACTGGGAAATAGAAAAAACAAACTTAGTTTGGCATAGTGAAACCATTCTTAAAGTATTTGCTGGTTTGTAGCATCAAGCTGAAGAAAATGAGTTAACGATTTTTATTAACTCGGCATCAAAGGGAGTCTTGCCCTGTTGAGAGGGACAAGAATCATTTAAGTTGAAGGGAATGGAGAATCGCCTGAAGTGTTGAAAGGACTTTGAGCTTAAGTTACCTAGGTTTGTGAAAGCTTTATTTTTCTCCCCATAGTTGGACAGTTGAATCACCATGGAAGAGAAAATGCTTTGTTTAAACAGCTTTTCTGTTCTAAGAATCAAAGTATCACAACAGACTCCTTGTAGGAGAGAGTAGATTGTGTTGTAAGTGGAATTACTTAAAAGTATCAACTTTACATCTGCTCCCAGCTGTCCTGCAGGCAAGCAAAGTCAGGCTAGCAGCTTCTTATACCTCCCACTGAGGCAGAAATCCTTTCAAAAATGCAGCTCTTTGCTCTCATCCTCAGTTGTCATAACTGATCAAGTCTCAAAGGGGTTCTGGTTTTCTGTAAAATACTGTAGTACCTCGTTCTTCAGTTTCCAGAAACTCTAGAGTATAAGAACAAAACAAATCGATGATATAAATGATGTATATTGCCAACAGATACACTGAAACATGTATATTGCCAACAGATACACTGAAACAAATCAAAGCGTGAGTAGATTTGGTAATGACTTGACTGAATGAATCGGAAATCACTGTAGTTCAGATTGTGCCATGTCCCTCACTGGTGCCTTATGCTGCTGAACTAGTATTTAAAGGCTTGTTGACACATTTGATGGTTAGTGTTTTCCATTCATCATCAGCTTTAAACTCAGCTTGAGTTTAAACCAAGACCTGAGTGTGCTCAATCACTTCAGTCATGTCCGACTCTGTGACCCTATGGACTGTAGCCTGCCAGGCTTCTCTGTCCATGGGATTCTCTAGGCAAGAATACTGAAGTGGGTTTCTGTGTCCTCCTCCAGGGGAATCTTTCCAACCCAGGGATTGAACCCATATCTTTTATGTCTCCAGCACTGGCAAGTGGGTTCTTTCCCACTAGCACCACCTGGAAAGCTCAATAGATGTGAACTAGATGTTCTTTAGGACAATGTGTAAAATAGAGTGATGATTTGCTAGAGTTAGCACTACTTGAATTACAAATAATGTATGTTATGAGCTTAATTGTGTACTTCCTTAGAAAGTCATATTTTGAAGTCCTAAGCCCCATTCTGTCAGAATGTGGCTCTGTTTGCAGATCTTTAAAGAGATAATTGGGGCTTCCCTGGTCTGCCAATGCAGGAGGCCTGGGTTCAAGATCCTTGGATTGGAAAGATCTCCTGGAGAAGGAAATGGCAACCCACTCGAATATTCTTGCCTGGGAAATCCCATGGACTGGAGATTGACAGGCTACAGTCCATGGGGTTGAATAAGAGTCGGTCATGACTCAGTGACTAAAGAATACAGCAACAAAAGAGGCAATTATCATTAGGGTGAGTCCTAATCCAATATGTTTGGAATACTTTGAAGAAGAGGAAATTAGCGCACCGAAGGTGGAGAAAGGACAGAATATTGACTACATAAATGAAAAACAGAGCTTTGCCCAGAGTAGGCTCTGAGCTAGTATTTGATAATGAATGAATGAATGCGTTAGGCATCTAAGGTCCAGGTCAGGAGATTAGAGAGTCAGATTGGGCAGTGTCATTAAAGTAACTGGTAAGAAGCCAGGTAAGGGTGTGATTTCAGGCAATATCCCACTGAGAGTGGCTTAAAGTTGATTCCATAGGGGAGCTGTGAAGTGTACTTTATGCTTTAGGATTAACTCGACCTAAAGCAAGGGAGGTTGGCTTTCATACTCTTCACTGGTCCGTCACAGGTTAAGGGTATGTGTGGGGTGGTGGTAGGTGACAGATGGAGGTGGGGGTGCGGAAGGGTAAACTCTCAGGCATTCCAGCTCTCAACAGTCCAAATGCTGCTGCTCCAGGAGCCCAAGGTTGCCTGCGAAGGAGTCACAGGTGTGGCACATAGAAGTCAGGGGTAGGACACGTGGGGTCACAGGGATCTGAGAGGAACTGGGCTGAGCGCTGATACTGTCCATCTTGGGGTAGTGATGCAAGTGGCCTCGAGACTAAACCCTAAGCAGGACTGTTTCTCTCTGGTCTGTTATATTCTACTGCATGCATGCTAAGTCGCTTTACTTGTGTCTGACTCTTTGTGACCCTATGGAGTGCAACCCACCATGAGATTCTCTGGACAAGAATACTGGAATGGGTTGCCATAGACTACTGCAGGGGATCTTCCTGCCCCAGGGATCAAACCTGCATCTCTTACATTTCCTGCATTGGCAGGCAGGTTCTTTACCACTAGCATCACCGACTTGACTGTTGTATTCTACTGAATTTGGCCAAACTTTGTATGTTTAATATCTAAAATTGTCCACACTCATTTGCACATGAGAAGAAAGATTTATCTAAAAAAAAAAGAGATATTTATTTGGTGCATACTATGTGTCTTCCCTGTAGCTCAAACAGTAAAGAACCTGCCTGCAATGCAGGGACCAGGGTTTGATCCCTGGATTGGGAAGTTCCTCTGGAGAACGGAATGGCAATCCACTCTAGTATTCTTGCCTGGAGAATCCTATAGACAGAGAAGCCTGGCAGGCCACAGTCCGTAGGGTCTCAAAGAGTCGGACACAAAGTGTCAGACACTTCTGTAAACACTATGGATTCATCATTATCTCTTTTAATCCTATATGGGTAGTGTTTGGTTGTTCATTTTATAGATGAGGAAACTAAGACAGAAAAGTAAAGAGCCCTGGTGACATAGCTACTAGATGATGGAGCCAAGATTCAAAACCAGGTTTTAAGTATTATGTATAAATAAAACCATACAACCTATCTACTTTGAAATATATTGGCCATTTTCAGTGAAGCAAGTTAAAATCCATCTTGAGACCATCCCTGTGAAATAGGTACAACTCTTTCCTAAATCTGACATGTTTATTGACTCCAGTGAATTTGACTGGTTGGAAACCTCACACAATTTTTTTTCTTCCTTGCTGTGAATTAATTGTCCAGAGACAGGGGAATCCTCCAGGTGGCTAGTTAAACGCCTCCAGAAGGCATAAAGGGCATTGATGAATCCCTCTGAGGATTTCTGTAGTGTACAAGTGGCCTTATTGGCCAAAGAATCTCATTAATCATACCTCTTAGAATGAGTTCTCCAGAAGTGGCATGTGTGAAGCAATCATAAAGCAGGTGTGATCTGCATCTCAGAATCTCCACATGAAACTGTCTAACAGAGAATTGTTTATCCTTGATCCTTGGCTTAGGAAGATCCCCTGGAGAAGGGAAAGGCTACCCAGTCCAGTATTCTGGCCTGGAGAATTCCACGGAATGTATAGTCAGTCCGTGGGGTTGCAAAGAGTTGGACATGACTGAGTGACTTTCACTTATCTTAAAAAAAAAAAATCCCACACTGAAATTTAAAACAGTTACTCTCTTGCCTTTTTCAGCATTACTAGGTTCTATTAATTGTTTTGCATGTGCCCCTCTTCCTTACTTTCTGCATCTCAAACCCCTATATTTTCTCAGGTTGTATCAGGCCAGGGGGTGAAACTGGTCAAAATGATTAAGGCACAGTCTGGCAGGCTCTTGCTTCCTATGAATCATACATGTGCAGCCCTATAACTGTCCTCCTCTAACTTCCCCCGGTTATTTTTAGGAGTTCCTAGGGAGTGAGTTCTAAGCCTGTCCAGTCTCTGCATGGCCCTTGTTCCCTGCTGGAGCTTCTTCCTTTTGGTATTCTTTCCTGCTGAGGCCTCTACTGCTTGTGAAGCCACCTGGGTACCATCACCTCTATGGGGTGATGCTGTCTCTTGCTAGGTCCCAGAGCCATGGATGCTATGTTACAGCCCACAGGGTCAAGGGAGGCACTGCCAAGGTAACTCTGCTCCTTGCACGAGCATGCCTTCTTCTCCATCTAGCTTCCACATTACACTTTGCAGATAGCATAAAAGAAGAGCTGTTTGTGCTCAATGCTGTATAGAATTTACAGTGAAATACTGATGACAAGTTTTGCTAATAGCCACGTCCAGTTCCCTGTAACAAGTACATGGGGACTGGAACCTGGCATATGAAATGCTAAACTTCAGATTGCCCCTCTCCCACCAGCTAGCCTTTGTTACTGGGTTGACTTCTCTTACAGTCTTTTACTTTAGGATGAATTTATTTTCAAGTGATGCCTTAGTGTTTCCTAAGGATACATTCCTGGTGGGTCCAACCAGACGCACTCAGACATATGTGAATCCTTGTAGGGGACACAGTGGAGACCTGAGCTAGGACACCTTCCTTTCTCTGCTGCCTCCTCCCATCTCTCACTCCCTTCCTTTCTCTCTCCTCTTGCCTTTTCTCTCTCTCTCTACACACACACACACACACACACACACACATACTGCTCAACTCTATGCCAGGCACTGTTCTAAGTACTTCATACAGAGCAGTCAGAGATCTGACAATGGTCCGCTCTCCTGAACATTCTGCAGAGTGGCAAGTGCTACAAACAGGAAACAGAAGGTGTACTGTGACCTGCAGTGACTAAGGGATACTTTACATAAGGCTATCAGGGAAGGCCTTTCTAATGAGGGGAACATGGCTCAGTGGTAAAGTATCCGCCTGCCAATGTAGGAGACACGGGTTCGATCCCTGATCTGGGAAGATGTCGCGGAGCAACTAAGCCCGTTGAGTTCAGTTCAGTCACTCAGTCGTGTCTGACTCTTCGCGACCCCATGGACTGTAGCACGCCAGGCATCTTTGTCCATCACCAACTCCCAGAGCTTGCTCAAACCCATGTCCATCGAGTCAGTGATGCCATCCAACCATTTCGTCCTCTGTCGTCCCCTTCTCCTCCCTCCCTGTGGCACAACTAAGCCCGTGTGCCACAGCTATTGCACCTGTGCCAAGAGCCCGGGAACCAGAACTACCGAGCCCACACGTGGCAACTGCTGGGCTGAGCCCTAGAGCCTGTACTCCGCGACCACGGAAGCCAGCGCAGTGAGAAGCCCGCACAGTGCAACAAAAAGCAGCCCCCGCTCGCTGAAACTGGAGAAAAGCCTGTGCAGCAATCAAGGCCCAGCACGGCCACAAATAAAAAAATGAAAAAGAAAAAAGAACCCAGCAACATCCTTTCCTCTATTAAAAAAGAAAGACACACCCGTACTTAAAAACCTGGTACCTAAGCAGTCCGTGTAGAGAAAATGGCAGTACTTATACCTTTATTTATGGCAACCCACTCCAGTTCTTGCTTGGAAAATCCCATGGACGAAGAAGCATGGTAGGCCACAGTCCATGGGGTTGCAAAGAGTTGGACACGACTGAGCCACTTCACTTCACATACCTTTATTTATTGTATGTTATCCTCTTAGAGAGCACCTCTTGTTGCTAGAGATGCACAAAGTGGGATTGTACCCTGAACCCACTCCCAAGTGATCTGTTCCCCTCACCCAGGTAGCACACTGGCGTTCTTCTTGTCACGCTATGAGGGACCCTGACTCACAGAGCCCTCAGCTGGAGGGAGCCTCCGTAGGTCCCTCCTGGGGTGCAGCCATACTCCCAGCTCACTTGCACACTCTAATGGGGCCTCTGGGCATATGGTTTTCAGAGTTTCTAACCTCATCCCACAGGGAGGGGAGCTTCAGGGATGTCCCAGCCCAGGCGCAGGATCGTGGTGAGAAGGCAGTGGAAGTCCACATCCTCCGTATTCTCAGGGAATTCCAGATGCCACAAAGTTCAGTGCGAAACATTGAACAGTGGGGGTTTCTCCAATCACTGTGGGCCATTTCTGACAGAGCAGGAGCATAGAACCTGGATTCCTCGAGATGGTTAAGGAACTCAGGAGGCTCTGACATTCCTCAGAGTGGACACTGGCCACCACAGGGGCCTTCTCTGGCAGCCTCTGAATTTTCCTGGCTTCTGAGACTCTGCTATCCAGCATCACTGACCTTCACCCCAGGCTCCCCCAACAGACACAGGCCTCCCCACCCACCTTCTCCTGGGCCAGGCCTGGGTCAGAGATGACTGTCTGCCCTTTGGATTCTTTCCTGGCTTATTTCTCCATCTTGTCTTTGCTTATCTTCTTTTCCTCATGAAGATCCCTTTAACTTCCTTTCCAGCCCTTCACTATATCACATTCAGTCAATTCTTCACAGCCCACCTCAAGACTCATCTTTCCTGGGAGGCACCATCCAACGGCTATCACTCCCATTCATCTCTTCTTTGCTGAATGCCCACAAACATTCCTTCCCAGGTGGCGGTAGTGGTAAAGAGCCCATCTGCCAATGCAGGAGACATAAGAGACACGGGTTCGATCCCCAGGTCAGGAAGATCCCCTAGAGGAGGGCATGCCAACCCATTCCAGTATTCTTGCCTGGAGAATCCCGTGGACAGAGGAGCCTGGCGGGCTACAGTCCATGAGGATGCAGAGTCAGATAGGACTGCAGCGACTTAGAATGCATGCCCAAGCACTCCAAATCTTTCTCTTCTGCCCCCCTCCCGGTTCCTCTTCCTTCTCTTACTTCCCTCCCCACCCCTCCCCTTTTCTTCCCTCTCTTCTTTCCTTCTAAATAAGAATTAGCCTATTTATTAATGTGACTGTTCCAGCTTTGAACAAATGGGTTAGATGGGGGTCCATTCATGGAGGTAAGGATCTTAGGAAAAGAGATTTTGAGGAAAATGTGAGCTCCTGTGAGCATTCCGAGTCCAGACTGCCTTTTTGATGATCTAAGGATGTTGTCCAGGAGAAAGGATGGGTTGAGAACCACCTTCTACTGACTTGCAAGACTCAGTGGTTAAATTTCCAGGAATTTTAAACACACTCATTATTAAAAATTAAATTGCATAAATGTACAATTAAATAAATTAAAAAAACAAAGATAATAATGACTCAAAACTCATCATCATCTCCATTTTACTATTATCTCTGAGGTTAGATGTCTATTGGGCTTCCCAGGTGGCTCAGATGGTAAAGTGTCTGCCTGCAATGCAGGAGACCTGGGTTCATTCCCTGGCTCAGGAAGATCCCCTGGAGAAGGAAATGGCAACCCACTCCAGTATTCTTGCCTGGAAAATTCCATGGACAGAGGAGCCTGGTAGGCTATAGTCCATGGGGTCGCAAAGAGTCGGACATGACTGAGCGATTTCACTTTCCTTTCCTTAGATGTCTGTTGCATCTTTATGGAGGAAATACCATACCTGTGACTACACACTCATGCCTCCAGGGATGTCAGATTGGAGGTGGAAATTGGCCCGGTTTGTGCTTCTGAAACTAAAAAAGTTGGCAAATGTTGTGAATCAAGGCCTTCCCCACTCTGCAAACCAGTAGTTAAACATTTATCACCATATCACTGTCTAAGAGGCAACTGGATAGATGAGTCTGGGCTCAGGAGACAAACCTGGGCTAGAGGTACTGTTGGGGGAGGCATTAGAATACAGACATGGGGCTGCCTCCTGGGCTGGCGACAAGGGTTCACAGTTGGAAGATCCTCGTGCTTAGTTTACTGTTCTGCTGCCATCTTGAAGTTTTGAATTTTTGAACGAGAGGCCACGTGTTTTTATTTTGCTCTGGGCTGGTATGGGTATGGGAGCAGGGAGGTTTAAGCGTTCTGGGGGTTGCTGACTTACTGCCATTCTCCCCTCAAAACTGATTTTCTGTCCTATTTACCACTTGGCAGCACATCTTCACTGATATTTTCCTCTCGACCTGTGTATTCTTAATAATCTTTTTTAAAAATTATTTATTTGGCTGCACTAGGTCTTTGTTGTTGCCCGTGGACTTTCTTTAGTTGTGGCTGTCCATTTCTAGAGCGTGGGCTCAGTAATTGCGGTGCACAGGCCCAGCAGGCCTGTGGAATCTTCCCAGAGCAGGGATCGAACTTGAGCCCCCTGCATTGGCAGGCGGATTCTTAACCACTGGACCACCAGGGAAGTCCAACCTGTATTCTTCACGACCAGCTCACAAAATTTCCTTCCTCTATTTTCCCTCTGTATTCTTCTCTTCTCTTTGGTCTTTTGAAAATTGTTAACTTTCAAGGCACTGATGTATTAAGTAACTTAATAATGTTTCTGCCCCAGATTGTAATGTCCCATACATTCATCTCTCAGATGGTATGTCATGGTGGTTAAAGTGGTCCTGGGATCACAGAAAACTGAGTTTGAATTTTCCCATGTGACCTGAGGCTTCTCTACTTCTGTTTCCTCATCAGAGGAAAAAGTGTTTACCTCTGAAGGCTCTGAACATTAAATTAAATAATCTATCTAAAGCGCCTCACACAATGCACATGATAAATGTTCAATTAATGGTACTTATTATGACCATAATTTTTATTCATAGATGAAAAATTAGGTACGGCCTGTAATGATATTGCACGTGACACATAGTACTGATGTCTTAGGAGGAATAGGGGAACATTGGCAGAGATGAGCTGGAAGATTTCACCTTTTTAAAGAACATTTTCTTGTTCCACAATATATATGTCCCAGAGTAGCTTGGACAAAGCACCCCTTTACTGAAGTTCTCACCCCACCCCCCAGCCTCCCTGTCCCAGGCACTTCTTAACTCATCCATACACGGATCCAACCTACAGAAACGGCATGGACGTAGGCTCCTTTTCTTGGTATAGAACTACACACGCACATGGTAGGGACTCAAAAATGCTAGGTTTTTCTCTACACCGCTGTATCCCCCAACATCTACCACAGCGCCAGGCACCCAGCAGGCGTCCGTTTATAGAGTGACTTCTTGATACTGCGACCCGGGCTTCCCCTTCTTCCCCCTAAAACACTCAGTTTCTCGAGTCGCTGCCGGACGCCCAGAGCAAAGCCCAAGGGATCCGCGAGCGCGCCTCGCCTGCTTCGCCGACTCCGCTCCCTGCGCGGGTCTGCAGTTACTATGGAAACGGCGGGAAATAACAACTCCGTTCCCCCTGGGATGAGGGAGGTCCGCGGAGACATCGGCTGCAGGAGGAACAGCAGGAGCGACGCGCGGCCCCCGGCGAGTTCACCGCGGTGCCGCCGCACCCCCACCCCGCCCTCCTGTGTCGGTAGGTACCCGGGCCGCGGGCGCCTCCCGGGGACCCTCCTCTCCCCCCACCCCTGCCACATTGGGACTTGATTGCGCGCTCCTGTTCGCTGTGTTCAAAGGATGCCCACGGGAGCTTCGCTGGGGGCGGCGCAGGTCTGCGGAAGCGGGGGCGGCGAGGGGTCTCGGACGCTCGACTCTCCTCTATCTCAGTGCACTTTATGCANCTCTCCCCCCACCCCTGCCACATTGGGACTTGATTGCGCGCTCCTGTTCGCTGTGTTCAAAGGATGCCCACGGGAGCTTCGCTGGGGGCGGCGCAGGTCTGCGGAAGCGGGGGCGGCGAGGGGTCTCGGACGCTCGACTCTCCTCTATCTCAGTGCACTTTATGCATTTATTTCCCAGCGAGGAAAAAGCTGGGCAGTTTCAGCGTAAACCCTAATTACTTGATTTCGGGAACAAACAGGAGATTGAGAAGCGGGAGCCAGGAAAGAAGTTTGAGCATATTTATAATTAAACAGTTCGTGCATGGGCCGTGTGTCCCACCTCTCTCCCACCCGGGCGCACGCAGTCTGCCTGTTTCCCGCCCCTGGCGCAGCTCCGGTGCAGAGGTGGTTACACCTTGATTCCGCCGGTAGCGAGAGAAACAGGTGCGCGCGCGCACGGCGAGCGCTGATTGGTGGTGCGGCCTCGGGTGAACTGCTTGAACGCGCCGGGTGAGTCCTGCCGCGGCAGGGTCTCCGGCCGGTGGACGCCGGGCGCGCGCGGCTGCTTCGCGGTGACCCGCGGGCTGGTCTGTTTCGCGTTCGTTTCAGGACGCGACCCCGCGCCGCGCGTGTGCTGTGAGGCTGCCGGGGCAACCGCGGCGCCTCCCTCCGGAGACGCGAGCCGCGCGGGAGTCCCGAGGGGAAGATGAGCCGCACCAGCGCCAGGTCCGGGCACCTGTCGCAGCCGGTCGTGAAGAGCGTGCTGGTGTACCGCAACGGGGACCGCTTCTTCACCGGCCGCCGCGTCGTCTTCCACGAGAAGAAGGTGTCCAGCTTCGACGTCTTCCTCAAGGAGGTGACGGGCGGCGTCCAGGCGCCCTTCGGAGCGGTGCGGAACATCTACACCCCGCGGACCGGGCACCGCATCTGGAAGCTAGACCAGATCCAGAGCGGGGGCAACTACGTGGCCGGCGGCCAGGAAGCCTTCAAGAAACTCAAGTGAGTCCGTCTGTCCCCGCCGCGCATCGTTTCAGGGGTTGCCAAGGTGGAGAGGAGTAACCCCCACCTCGGTGGGCTCAGGGGCTGCGGCTGTGCGAGTTGACGGCCCTCAAAGCTCCCGCTGCAGTTGTGTTAGAGGTTGAAAGAGTGGTTGGAGAAGAAAGCTCACTTAGGGAGCAGTAGGAACAGACTTTAAAGGTGTGATGATGGATGCGAATCTTTTTTTTTAAAAAAGTATTCAATGACTAGCTATTTGGAAAGAGTAGCACATACGTCATGTTAGATATTTCGCATTTCATGTTCTTTCTTTCCACTTTTTCCTTGGGACCTATCATTTTATTTTTAATTTTGATCGGAGTTTAGTTGATTTACAGTGTGGGAATCTATCAGGTTAGTTGAAATAATGTCCTTAAAAGTGACTCGGAAAAACTGGATACTGAAATGTCACCGGTCGAGAAAGTGCTCTCTGCACAATCTCCTCACTGTTGAAATTCTTTAGACTTCCATTCCGTAGAAGTGACCACGCCCCACTTTGTGCGGCCCCTCCTCCTGCCACCTGTACATTAAGGCGACTGCCTTGATGCTTGGAAAAATTTACTGGCTTACTATAATTGTCTGTAAGCCTGTCACCAGATGCTTGATGGTTAAATCTTGAAGGACAGGGGTCGTTAGTGATGCTTGTCCACAGTTCCTGGCTGGGAGCTCACCTACTGTGCCTTTGGTCTGTGAAGGGAACAGAGATAAGACACAACTTGTTCTTTTGGAGGTCGCAATCTAACNTCGCTGTGTTCAAAGGATGCCCACGGGAGCTTCGCTGGGGGCGGCGCAGGTCTGCGGAAGCGGGGGCGGCGAGGGGTCTCGGACGCTCGACTCTCCTCTATCTCAGTGCACTTTATGCATTTATTTCCCAGCGAGGAAAAAGCTGGGCAGTTTCAGCGTAAACCCTAATTACTTGATTTCGGGAACAAACAGGAGATTGAGAAGCGGGAGCCAGGAAAGAAGTTTGAGCATATTTATAATTATACAGTTCGTGCATGGGCCGTGTGTCCCACCTCTCTCCCACCCGGGCGCACGCAGTCTGCCTGTTTCCCGCCCCTGGCGCAGCTCCGGTGCAGAGGTGGTTACACCTGGATTCCGCCGGTAGCGAGAGAAACAGGTGCGCGCGCGCACGGCGAGCGCTGATTGGTGGTGCGGCCTCGGGTGAACTGCTCGAACGCGCCGGGTGAGTCCTGCCGCGGCAGGGTCTCCGGCCGGTGGACGCCGGGCGCGCGCGGCTGCTTCGCGGTGACCCGCGGGCTGGTCTGTTTCGCGTTCGTTTCAGGACGCGACCCCGCGCCGCGCGTGTGCTGTGAGGCTGCCGGGGCAACCGCGGCGCCTCCCTCCGGAGACGCGAGCCGCGCGGGAGTCCCGAGGGGAAGATGAGCCGCACCAGCGCCAGGTCCGGGCACCTGTCGCAGCCGGTCGTGAAGAGCGTGCTGGTGTACCGCAACGGGGACCGCTTCTTCACCGGCCGCCGCGTCGTCTTCCACGAGAAGAAGGTGTCCAGCTTCGACGTCTTCCTCAAGGAGGTGACGGGCGGCGTCCAGGCGCCCTTCGGAGCGGTGCGGAACATCTACACCCCGCGGACCGGGCACCGCATCTGGAAGCTAGACCAGATCCAGAGCGGGGGCAACTACGTGGCCGGCGGCCAGGAAGCCTTCAAGAAACTCAAGTGAGTCCGTCTGTCCCCGCCGCGCATCGTTTCAGGGGTTGCCAAGGTGGAGAGGAGTAACCCCCACCTCGGTGGGCTCAGGGGCTGCGGCTGTGCGAGTTGACGGCCCTCAAAGCTCCCGCTGCAGTTGTGTTAGAGGTTGAAAGAGTGGTTGGAGAAGAAAGCTCACTTAGGGAGCAGTAGGAACAGACTTTAAAGGTGTGATGATGGATGCGAATCTTTTTTTTTAAAAAAGTATTCAATGACTAGCTATTTGGAAAGAGTAGCACATACGTCATGTTAGATATTTCGCATTTCATGTTCTTTCTTTCCACTTTTTCCTTGGGACCTATCATTTTATTTTTAATTTTGATCGGAGTATAGTTGATTTACAGTGTGGGAATCTATCAGGTTAGTTGAAATAATGTCCTTAAAAGTGACTCGGAAAAACTGGATACTGAAATGTCACCGGTCGAGAAAGTGCTCTCTGCACAATCTCCTCACTGTTGAAATTCTTTAGACTTCCATTCCGTAGAAGTGACCACGCCCCACTTTGTGCGGCCCCTCCTCCCGCCACCTGTACATTAAGGCGACTGCCTTGATGCTTGGAAAAATTTACTGGCTTACTATAATTGTCTGTAAGCCTGTCACCAGATGCTTGATGGTTACATCTTGAAGGACAGGGGTCGTTAATGATGCTTGTCCCCAGTTCCTGCCTGGGAGCTCACTTACTGTGCCTTTGGTCTGTGAAGGGAACAGAGATAAGACACAACTTGTTCTTTTGGAGGTCGCAATCTAACAGGAGATAGACTATGTGCACACCAGTAATTTTAAAGCAAAGTACAAAGGGGTGAGTGCAGTTAGAAAAGTAAAATTATATGGGGGTTGAGAAAAATTATTCCTTGTGGGGGTAGGTACTGTGGGACAGGTAGAATTTAATATTCCATGGTGTGTGTGTGTGTGTGTGTGTGTGTTACAGAAGTAGATTTCACATAACATAAACCACAGTGGTTTTAGTATATTCATAGAGTTTTGCAACCATCACCACAAACTAACGTTAGAACATTTCCATCACTCCCCAAGGAAGTCCTGTACCTTCCCAATTTCCCTGTCTCCCCTTCCTCTGGTAACCACTGATCAGTAGTGATTAGTTTCTCTGTCTCTATGGATTTGTCTATCCTGGGCATTTTATATAAAGGCAGACCTTGGAGATATTGCATGTTCTATTTCAGACCACTGCAGTAAAGTCAGTATTGCAATACAGCCAGTCACAGGAGTGTTTTGGTTTACCAGTATATATAAAAGTTGTGTTTAAACTATACTGCAGTCTGTTATGTGTGCATATGTCTAAAAAAAGTACATGCCTCATTAAAAAAATATTTTATTGCTAAAAAATGCTAACCATTATCTGAGCTTTTAGCAGGTCATAGTAGTAACATCAAAGATCGCTAACCACAGATTACCATAACAAATACACTAATATAAGAAGTGTGTAATATTGTGAAAATTACCAGAAAGTGACACAGAGACCTGAACTGAGCAAATGCTGTTGGAAAAATGGCACTGATAGGCTTGCTCTATTCAGGGTGGCCACAAACCTGATTCAATTTGTAGAAAACCACAATACTGGTTAAGTGCAATGACACAAGGGCTGCCTGTAAAAGTAGTCATATGTGACTTTGTGTGTTTCTGTCTTCCTTCACTTGGTATCATGTTTTAAAGACCCATCACACTGTAGTATGTATCAGTACTTCCTTCTTTTCATGACTGAATAATATTGTGTAATATAGCTATAGCACGTTTTGTTATCCTTTAATCGGTTGATGGATATTTGGTTGTTTCACTTTTGGCTATTATGAATAATGCTGCCTTGAACAATTATGCATAAGTTTTCATTTCTCTTGGGTATATACCTAGGAGTGGAATTGCTGGATTGTATGATAACTCTGTAGTTAACCTCCCCCTAGTTTTTAATGTATTTTAATTAAAATTCACCTTGGGCCTCAGGATGGCCAAAAAATCTTTACCATAAAATCTGTGCTTGTGAATTCTGGTTTTAACTGTATAGAACTATTTCCCTAAATATCACTAAATTTGTGTAATATACTGCCTTATGTGTTTGTTTAGGTTGAGTTCTAAGAGTTCTGCTTTTTGTTATGCCAGATATTCTTTTTATGGAACGTGAGGGATGTATTTGGCTTTAATTTCCCTTCTCCGAAACCTCCTTTAGTATGCTTTGTCTAAAAGTTTCTTAGAAAAGCGCTAAATGAAACTATGCTTCAAAGAAACTTAGAACTTAAAACTGAGAATCAGGAGACTTGAGACTGAGCCATTTATTAGCTCTGTATCATTGTGCAGTTCAGTTGATAATCCTTGTGAATTATCAGTTTCCTAACACAGAAAAGGAATATAACCATTCCTACCTCACAGGGTTATTGTAGAAAGTAAATGCTATGGATGTGAAAGTAAATGCTATGTGTTCTATGAATGCAAAACATCTCGGTGTCCAGGCTCTTTCATCATACACTTCATTAATTTTTAAAGTTAAATAACTTTCATATAAAGCAATTTCATGGGGATGGAAACCTGCTTCAGAATCTATTAACAGCTCAAAATTCCAGACTCACTTTAATAATAATTCATATTCTCTTTTGTTTATTTAGCATTACCAGCTCAAAAGATAAAAACATGTACAGTTCCAAACCAAATAGAAAGTGCACTTCAAATCATTCTTCACACACACACACACACATACATATATAATAAGAGATTTACACGGCTGTTTTTGCTTTTCACTCACACACAAAAACCCCGAGTTTGTTATAACANTACAGTTCCAAACCAAATAGAAAGTGCACTTCAAATCATTCTTCACACACACACACATACATATATAATAAGAGATTTACACGGCTGTTTTTGCTTTTCACTCACACACAAAAACCCCGAGTTTGTTATAACAGTGTCCATGGTTTATTTTCCATGCTGACAGATGAATAATTTATTTATTTGTGTTAAAGTGGTAGTATCTATGATTATAGTGATGGAAACCAAGAAGATTTAATGCTGAATATATTTACTGAATATACAACTAGCAGTTTTCAGTTTATATAACAAATTAGGAAACCGGCAGAACAAAGGAATATCCAAACATATTGAGGGTAATTCATGTCAGGTAGACCCTGAATGATGCTGGGAAGATAGCCATGGTGGAAAATATTTTTCAAATGAAAGTGATCAACTTTCTTCTTGAATATCTTTTACTCATATTTCTTCTAAAATTTTTGAAACCATGATTAAACTTCAGGTAGCTATCAAACTGTTTATTTTATAGAAGAGACATCTAGAGATTGTTACTTTCCCCAAAATTTTTCCTTATGCATTTTGGGAAGTTGATCCTACTGCATTAATCTGGTGGATCTGAGATGACTTTCCTGCACATGACAGTTAGAATGTGTTGTTATTTTGTCAGAAACCAGTCCCTGAAGATTTCCAAAAGACTCATTGTATGCTAAATAGAGGGAGAATTTGCACTGTCTTATGGAAGTAATAACTGTTTATGTAAGGGAAACAGATGATAATTTCTAAAGGCATGATTGACTGAAGCGTTCTATCCAAAAAACAACAAAATAAAACGTAGCCAAAACTGATATAGGCTTTTTTGCATCTCAGCAATTATGGTAGTTGAGGTAGAGAGTGTATCTTTCTATGGTTGTAAATTAAATGCTAGATTTATATTTATTTTTAATATTAAAACATTTATTTAGCACCTTCTGTGTATGAAGCACAATGGGACCAGATCACAGTGATGGATGTATAGCTTGGAAGTTGACAGAGGCATAAAGCTTTTAGGTTGTGCTTATGCTATAGCTAAAGAATGATCAGTAGTTAATGTATATAGCAAATAGTAATGGAATAATAGGGGTCTCCAGAGGTTAACTAGTTCACCCATCTGTCTCTTAGCTGAACCAGAGACTAAACCATCCCACATGGCTGAGCATTTCTGGATCATTAAATTGCTCTCCTAGGGAAAAAGCTTTCTCAGCCTTTCACAGTTGTTACTCTAATGCATGGCATCTGTACGACTCTCTTTGGCCTAAAGTCTGTGATTCATAGAACCATTAAGGAGATTTATACACAAACTGCTCTTTGTATCAAAATTGATAGAAAAATGAGAAATAATGTACATGCAGTAAGTGGCTAGCCATTGTGGGGAAAAATGTTCCACAATAGAACTATGTATCTCTAAGGCTTCAGTTTCATTCAGGTTTAGAGTAGACATGTGTCAGCTCTGAAAGCCATTCCTGTGACTCTCATGGCTTTAAATTAGTAGCAATTGACTTTTTTGCTTTTGGCTTAAGCATTTCCTGTGGCTTGCTTTACTTTTTAATAATTTTAAAAAAGAAATTTACACAGCTGATTCAAAAGTAATAAAAAGAACCCTTATTCTTTTTATTCCCTCCAGTTACTTGGACATAGGAGAAATCAAGAAAAGACCAATGGAAGCTGTGAGTACAGAGGTAATGCAAATAATAGTAACAGCACCGCTTTGTGTTTTTTCACGCTGTTGTCTTTTAGCGATTTGGATGGCATTCTGATCCAAGAGATGAATTGTCTAATGTGTATGAATAGGACGTTACCTGTTTTAAGGCAAAGATAACTCTTCCTTTGGACCATTAGTGAAAACAAACAGGCCGAATAGTTGTCCTCAGATATATAGGACAGGATACAACATGCTCTTATTCTTCCATTTTTCTAGCTGTGTATTATCTGGTTGGAATCTGTAGGAGTTTTCCCTGTCAAGTGGGAAGAGACTCTTAGTAACCGTGATACCAATCTTTGCCAAAACTACACCCTGCCCCCCATCCTAAATGACTCCTGAGAGCTCAGTGTCTGAAATGATCAGGAGCACTCTGATTGACCCGGAAGCTTTCAGGGGAGCATATTAAGACTTTCTGTAACATTAGGAAAACACCTCCATNTCCTGACAGAGAATTCCTGATAGGGAATTTGTTTCATTACTTGTGTAAAATATAGTACAAGTTCATATATATACACTTTACCGTTAATTACTTCCCCTTCTCCTCCTCTACTCTCCTTCCTCTAAATCTTAAAATCCAGTGCGATGTGATCTGCATAAAGTTCAACAACATTTCACAGTACTCTACAAGTTTTCTCAGGATGAGAACCCTAATGGGCTTCTCTCTGGATGCAGACAGGTCTCAAAGGCTACTACTGCTTTTCTATTCCACCCAACGTAAGGAAGCCTTCTCAGATCTTCTAAGACATATGAGGCATTTCTGACATTGCAGCATATAGATGCTAAGCAAATAAGTCAGGCCTAAATGTTATTTTAATGAAATGTCAGAGTCTGATGCTAATTCATCCTCTGCACTTACAATCTTTCCTTCTACCCACTTGTTTCTTCTCAAACACACCACCTATTTGAAATTTAAATCATCGATTATTTGCACACAGTATAGAAATGATTTGAACTTGCTCTTGAACACAAATCTCTTTCATGAATTAGAAATCACTTGGTAGTTTATTAGTTTGCATGGTGGCTCTCACTTTTTAAAGGATAATCAAACAGTCCTCCTCTCCCCATTAACACACTGAGGTTGCCATGGGCAGGTATTTTACACCTGGGTGGGTGAATGAATTGACGATATGAAAACTTGTTTGGGAATTACTGGGTTAAGTCTTTGACATCCTAGAACAAACCTGCTAAAAGGACTCATTTCACATTTCATGTAAAACTCAGAAATATTTACGCCTTAGCTAGTGCATTTAATTCACAAAGGAACATGGAAAAGTGAAAGTCACCGTACATTGAAATCCCACTTAGAAGACAGGCTAAGGGACAAATAATCAACTACATCACCATCGCACCAGGAAGAACCCTTCTATTTCTTCATTAACAATGCTACCTGATTATTTTACAAATAAAAATCACCCTAGGTGGCTTGGGCCTGGCTCTTTTAATAAGTTCAAGTGCTCTATTTTAGCTAGCAGAGTTTTAAAAATCTCCACTTAAATCACATATGAAAGGGAAAGAGGATTTTAGGGAGCAGACTCAGAAAATGTCTTTTGCTGACTTGTGCAGGCTTTGGTACAGGGAGGAAGCTGGGGGCACAGCAACAGCTCTCTGCCGAACGACTCTGAGGACAAATGGATGGTCCGTTTTACCACCTGAGCCGTGGCCCGTGCCAAGTTTTAACCGCCAAGCCATGCCTGTGATACTGGTAAAGGTACCTATGACAAAAGACAACCGGGTGGAGGTTATCCTGCCACAGACCATTCAGGACTACCTAGAAAATGATTCTCAACCTTGGCTGCCCATTACAATCACCTGAGGAACTTTTAAAGCCCAGGCATGTCCGGAGGGGGCCCTAGGTGGCAGTCATTTTGTAAAAGCCCCAGGTGATTCTAATGTGCAGCCAAAATAGAGAACTACTTGCCGAGGTCAACTAGCTCTGTAGTATTTTAATAGAACGCATTAAACTCACTGTTCACCCAAGCCAGATAGAAGATAAGACTCTATGCTTCCTCCCAGATTCATAGGTTGATTCAACATGCCTCCAAGAAATGATCTAGGCATCTCTCATTTTGTTTTGTATTTCAATAAATCACTTTGGCTATAAAACAGACTGCATGGCTGACAGTGTATTCTTGACTTAGGTAAGATTGCACCTTAAGTATGTGTTTGTAGCAAAACAGCTGGGGACAGGTCCAGGCCAAGACTGTGGGCACAAACAAAAGATAAGCCAGAAGGAAGAATTTTCCTAAGCAGGAGTTAATTCCTGAGTCTAGGTTTTTAGTAGCATGGCTTATAGGCTGACAATTATTCTATAGTTAGAAAAAAAATAGCTGTGGTGAATAGATTCACATGACTTTAGTATCTCATCTCCTTACAGAATTCATACTGTTACACGGATGAAGGTTACTACTGGGCTGGCCAACCCAATACATCAGTTGTCACCAATGAGTACTGCTTATTGAATTTGGAATTTCACACTGTCAGTACTGTCACTTGCCCTATCCCATCAACAGGAAAAGTAAACACTTATAAGTTAGTACCTAAAACATGGATGTGAAACTCTCAAAGTCTGCAAATGGATCACTCTCGTTTTCACTCCTAACCAGCGAGTCCCTGTTTGGACATTACAACCAGCTATTCTAACCAGTGCATTTGAATGAAAAGGTGGAAGGCATTCTGGGATATTTCTGAAAGGCCCAAAGTCCTTTCTCAGCTGTAACAAATGTTCAAAAGGTAGGTAACCTGATTTGGGTCCGTGGACTAGTGTGCCCCCAACAGCAAATCAGCTGAGTGCTCCAACTGCATTTAAAGATTAGGTGGTCTGCCTAGTGGCATTTACTACCGAAACAGATATTTCCTGACACCCGCAATAGGCCATCCTAACTATTATAACATTCTTGGCATTATAAAGAAAAGAATTTCAGAGTGTCTAAAAGCAAAATAGGTCATCCAAAAATTCAGGTCATGCAAAACTGCATGTCAAGATACTGGCAGAAGGCTCAACATCAGGAAAATATGGTTGATATTCCAGTCCCCAAAATGGGCTGCAGATGGCAATT
>SJYV01019471.1:205303-229243 GCA_006410875.1 Neotragus pygmaeus
GCTTCCCTTGTGGCTCAGCTGGTAAAGAATCTGCCTGCAATGTGAGAGACCTGGGTTCTATCCCTGGCTTGGGAAGCTCCCCTGGAGAAGGGAAAGGCTACCCATTCCAGCATTCTGGCCTGGAGAATTCCACGGGGTTTCAAAGAGTTGGACACAACTGAGCGATTTGTACAATCTTTTCTTCCAGTCTGAACAGTGTTTTCACTTCCCTCACTGTGCACATCTACTCTTTTTTTTTTTTTTGCCTCACCTTTGCTTGGCAAACCAGATCTTAGTTTCCCACAAAGGGTCAAATCCATGCCCCTGCAGTGGAAGCTTGGAGTCTTAAGCACTGGATCACCAGGGAATTTCTATGCATTTCCAGTCTTGGTCTTCACAGAGACCCTCCTCCCCCATGTCTACACCACAACCACACTCAAAGCCTGCTTTGAGCAAAGGAACCCCTGCTTTCATTGTCAGAAAGGGAGAGTTTGGGGTTCTTGGCATCCAAAATGGGGAAGCTGAATGCATTTCCCGATAGAGATCTCACAGTCACTGTTGGTTCTATAGCCTTATTGCTGCTGTTTTAGGTGAAGCATAGGTCAGAAAAGCTTTCATGGGCTGTACTCAGAACCTCACTTTTGTCTGTGAAATTCTTACTGGGCATAAACACCTCCCTTTTTTTTTCTATAGGTGATTTACCATCAAACTTACAGAGTTCAACAAGTTTATGAGTTGGGGATGATCTATATTCAAAGTGTGAGAATGAACTTGAGAGAATCTGGCCTTTCACAAATATAGATTCTATTTTCTCTATCTAAGGTGGTGATTTCTTTTCAACATTTGTGTCTACTGGGAAAGAAAAGCACACCTAGTAAAAAACTGTTGATTACCACCATTCTTTGGAGTAAGTTAACACATCTTCAATCACAGAGAGGGACTCAGAGACAACTTTGAAGTGGGAACATGAATACATGGAATTGGAGAGTTTAGAGTTGTTTCAGGGAAGAAATTTCGGTGCCGTAGTAGCACAAACCTTTATTCAAAGATGTTTTAATATGAAGAGTGAGTAAAACTATTTAATCATCAAAATTGGGGGCATTTCCCTCAAATCTGACATATTTCATATTGTTTAAGTTTTCGGTGTTGAGGCTGCATGATAGAAGTCACTGCATTAAGGTAGATGATTCCATTTTTCTAACTGCTTAAAACATATTAATTCTAATTCTTCTCAGTGCATGTTATAATCGAGCTTTCCAGGTGGTTCAGTGGTAAAGAATCCAGCTGCCGATNGTTGAGGCTGCATGATAGAAGTCACTGCATTAAGGTAGATGATTCCATTTTTCTAACTGCTTAAAACATATTAATTCTAATTCTTCTCAGTGCATGTTATAATCGAGCTTTCCAGGTGGTTCAGTGGTAAAGAATCCAGCTGCCGATACAGGAGACACAGGTTCGATCCCAGGATCAGGAAGATCCCTTGGAGGAGGAAATGGCAACCCACTCCACTATTCTTCCCTGGAGAATCCCATGGATGGAGGAGCCTGGTGGGCTACAGTCTATGAGGTTGCAAAAGAGTCAGACTCAACTTAGTGACTAAACAACAACAACGTGTTATAGTAGAAGGACTTTTACCGTTTTGTAGAATGTGTGGCCTTGGGTCCCAGCCCTCGTGGCTAGTTTTTCACATGTGGAAGGAAACCCAGCCAATGGGTGCTCGGAGTCAGTAACATTCCTCCCCTCCTCCCAGAATACCAGAGTCCATAATATGATTTGGTTGTTCATTAGATGATTAATAATTTAGATGTGATGGTATCCACTTGCTGACTGCAAGTCACGAAATGAGGCATGCCACCTTGATGTCCTAGGGTCTGTTGTGGTTTCTGCCATTACTTTTCTGTTCCATGAGGCTCATTGTTGAAAATACACTAGAAGGACATCTAGTCCTTCTCTGTACCCACGTCATTGGGACAGAAAAAGGCAGAACTCTAATGCATCCATTCCACTAACTTGAAAGAAGTATATGGTCTTATTTGGCCAACACTTTTTGTAGCAGGCGGAAAGGAGAGACAGCAGGAAGATGGATGGAGAAGAAAAGGAGATGGGAAAAAGGAAAAACGAAAAGGTGGCTGGTGGTTTGCACCTGCTCCAAAGTTGGGCAGTGCTGTGGGTTCTGAGCCAATGCTCTTTCCTTTGGAGAAGGCAATGGCACCCCACTCCAGTACTCTTGCCTGAAAAATCCCATGGATGGAGGAGCCTGGTAGGCTGCAGTCCATGGGGTCGTGAAGAGGCGGACACGACTGAGCAGCTTCACTTTCACTTTTCACTTTCATGCATTGGAGAAGGACATGGCAACCCACTCCAGTGTTCTTGCCTGGAGAATCCCTGGGACAGAGGAGCCTGTGCGCTGCCGTCTATGGGGTCGCACAGAGTCGGCCACGACTGAAGCGACTTAGCAGCAGCAGCAGCAGCAGTCCTATCCTTTCCTCTCTACACACAGCTCTTGCTTTTACTAACAGCCAGCTCAAGAGATCTTCTAGGCTCTCCTTGGACTCCTGCCTCTATTCCCCTGTCATTGTGTTGAGCTGTATTTTCATCTTTCTCCCCACTTTCCCTGTATCAGTGGTTTTAGTGAAGATTGTTCTCATCTTCTGACCTTGGTGTTCATCTCTTTATTTATGTCCTCTCAGTCCTCTCTTTGCTTCCTTTTCACCTCCGCTCTCTGCCTGGTTTTAGATCTCATTCTATGCTTCCATGTTCCAACTTCCCCCTTGCCTCTGTCAGGGAAGCAAGCAGCCTCCTGCACTGGGAGCCTCTGGTCTGTATGTGGACACATTTCCTCTTCCTTACCAGCCTGCATTGTCCTTTTAGCCTTTTGCCTTAACTGAAGGAGGTTCTTGTTTTTTTATTTTATCCCTTAGCTTTCACGTGATCACACTCCCATACTGTGCAGCATGGTAGGCAGAGGGCAAGGAAGCAAGATTAACAGGACATACATGACCTCTTCAGTTCAGTTCAGTTCAGTCGCTCAGTCATGTCCATCTCTTTGCGACCCTATGAACCGCAGCATGCAAGGCCTCCCTGTCCATCACCAACTCCCGGAGTTCACCCCAGCCCATGTCCATCGAGTTGGTGATGCCATCCAACCACCTCATCCTCTGTCATCCCCTTCTCCTCCTGCCCCCAATCCCTCCCAGCATCAGGGTCTTTTCAAATAAGTCAGCTCTTCTCATCAGGTGGCCAAAGTACTGGAGTTTCAGCTTCAACATCAGTCCTTCCAATGAACACCCAGGACTGATCTCCTTTAGGATAGACTGGTTGGATCTCTTTGCAAGGGACTCTCAAGAGTCTTCTTCAACACCACAGTTCAAAAACATCAATTCTTCAGCGCTCAGGTTTCTTTATAGTCCAACTCTCACATGCATACATGAATACTGGAAAAACCATAGCCTTGACTAGACGGACCTTTGTTGGCAAAGTAATGTCTCTGCTTTTTAATATGCTATCAGGTTTGTCATAACTTTCCTTCCAAGGAGTAAGCATCTTTTAATTTCATGGCTGCAATCGCCATCTATAGTGATTTTGGAGCCCAGAAAAATAAAGTCAGCCACTATTTCCACTGTTTCCCCATCTATTTCCCATGAAATGGTGGGACTGGATGCCATGATCTTAGTTTTCTGAATGTTGAGCTTTAAGCCAACTTTTTCATTCTCCTCTTTCACTTTCATCAAGAGGCTCTTTAGTTCTTCACTTTCTGCCATAAGGGTGGAGTCATCTGCATATCTGAGGTTATTAATATTTCTCCTGGCAATCTTGATTCCAGCTTATGCTTCTTCCAGCCCAGCATTTCTCATGATGTACTCTGCATATAGGTTAAATAAGTAGGGTGACAATATACAGTTTGACATACTCCTTTTCCTGTTTGGAACCAGTCTGTTGTTCCATGTCCAATTCTAACTGTTGCTTCCTGACCTGCATATAGGTTTCTCAAGAGGCAGATCAGGTGGTCTGGTATTCCCATCTCTTTCAGAATTTTCCACAGTTGATTGTGATCCACACAGTCAAAGGCTTTGGCATAATCAATAAAGCAGAAATAGATGTTTTTCTGGAACTCTCTTGCTTTTTCTATGATCCAGTGGATGTTGGCAATTTGATCTCTGGTTCCTCTGCCTTTTCTAAAACCAGCTTGAACATCTGGAAGTTCACAGTTCATGTACTGCTGAAGCCTAACCTCTTACCTCCAAGAAATTTATAGTTTTGCTGAAAAGACAGATATAGGAACATTTCAAGTACTGCGTACTAAGTGATTCAGGGGTCCAACTCTGTTTGTGTTGAGCTATTTATTTCCAATGCTTTCAACTATCAGGTGGCAACAAAGTCATCTGTGAACTCATCAAAGGAAAGCATCATTCTTTGACTTGGAGTTGTAGATGCTGCCGACCGGCTCCTCCTTGTTGCCTCCATGTAGCGAATCCTTTAGATTATGACATTCTTCAATAGTTATTTAGGGTCCAAAATCTGTTTCACTGTTTAAGAAGCCCTGAAACACATTCTCTACAGAGGAGACAAGCAGACAGCATGCAGAGCACTTAGGATGTGCTAAGAGCTGTGACTCACCAGGTGTAAAATGAGTACTTTTAGGAGTTTGGAGTCTAGAGGATGAGACAGGGAAGTAAATCAACTATTATTATTGAGAGCACGTGTGCTGGGCTGAAAAAATGTTTAGAGGACTGAAAAAGGGTGGATGGGTTTACATAATCCATAATCCATAAATTTATGGATTAAGTTTAAGCCAGTTTTGAAACGGTTTCATTTTTGGCCCACTTTTAGCTTAAAAAGCATCTGCCTGGAATGCGGAAGACCCGGGTTTGATCCCTGGGTCGGGAAGATTCCCTGGAGAAGGAAATGGCAAGTCACTCCAGTACTCTTGCCTGGAGAATCTCATGGAGGGAGGAGCCTGGTAGGCTACCGTCCATGGGGTCGCAAAGAGTTGGACATGACTGAGCAACTTCACTTTCACTTTCTTAGCTTAAAGTTTTGAGAATTTCCCTTTCTCCTCCTTGATTAAGGAGGATAATTTCATATTTATATCTGTATAGGGATCAAAGCCTGTCTCTAATAAAAATAGTGAAAACCAAGTGGATAGAAAAGCAACAAAGGCAGCCTTGCCATGAGTCAGGCTCGGAGGACAGACACACAGCAGGTTAGCTGCCTGCACTATCGCCCTTCAGACGTCTCTGTCCATGGGATTCTCCAGGCAAGAATACTGGAGTGGGTTGCCATGCCCTCCTCCAGGGGATCTTCCCAACCCGGGCATCAAACCCAGGTCTCCTGCATTGCAGGTGGATTCTTTACCATCTGAGCCACTAAGGAAGACCAGAGTACTGGAGTGGGTAGCCTATCCCTTCACCAGAGGATCTTGCAGGCAGATTCTTTAGCAGCTGAGCTACCAGGGAAGCCCACAGTTAACAGAGAACACTGCTTCTCCCAGTCATGCTGTCCCTGTAAGATGCCCTAAGGGCCTCCCTTCCCGTGATTATTGCGTTCTTGCAGATGACACTCTAGACTTGCTGTACTGCTCCTGTATTTTACTGGACATATTTATTTTTTGTCCATGCCACACAGCTTGCAGGATCTTAGTTTCCTGACCAGGCGTTGAACCCCGGGCCACAGCAGTGAAAGCACCAAGTCCTAACAGGTGGATTGCCAGGGAATTCCCTACCCGGCATCTTTAATTGCTTAACTGCCCTCACCTCATAACAGCCCCTACTTAATCCCCACTTGTAACTTCACCTCCAAACTGCCCTCAGTCCAGAAGTGAATCTGCTTCCTCTAGACTCACCTTCAAATCCTCCAGTGAGAACCCAAACCTTAGGAAAGATGATTCCCATTGCCTCTTTCTCAGCATCATTTTGTGACTTCTCCAAGTGCCATCCCTCACTGCACCAAATCAACAAATCTGATTTTGTCTGGCTACAGATTTGTTCCTGTTTCTGATAGTCTTCATCTGATGAGGCTTTAACACATGCGTCAGAGCTGCCAGTTAGATTGTAGTCTCTGGGAGGTCTGCTCATTCTGTATAATATTTAGCATTAAGAGGCTGGTGTGTGTGTGAGTCACTCTGTCATGTCCAACTCTTTGCGACCCCATGGACTATAGCCCACCAGGCTCCTGTGTCCATGGAATTCTCCAGGCAAGAATACTGGAGTGGGTTGCCATTTTCTTCTCCAAGAGCTTTTCCTGACACAGGGATCAAACTCAGGTCTCCCACATTGTAGACAGATTCTTTGCTGTCTGAGCCACCAGGCATCTCTAATAGGCCAGTAGTAGTTTTAATTCTCTATAGCTTTGAACATTCCTTGTCATCAGTCGTGTCCTACTCTTTGCGACCCCATGGACTGTAACCTATCAGGCACCTCCGTTCATGGGATTTTCCAGGCAAGAGTGCTGAGTGAATGGCATTTCCTTCTCCAGGGGATCTTCCTAACCCAGGAATTGAACCTGGGTCTCCCACATTGCAGGCAGATGCTTTACCGTCTGAGCCACGAGGGAAGCCCTAGTTAAGGGATATCTGTGTTTTCCTTGTGTGCCTGGTGATTCTGTGTTTCATGTATGGGTGGGATGTCTCAAATAACTTATAAGTCTTCATGGCCACTATCTAGCATTTCAGGGATAAAATTGGTTGTAATTAAACCTTTGTGTATTTACTGTCTCTTAGAATCTGCTCAGTCATGATTATAGCCTGCCAGGCTCCTCTATCCATGGAATTCTCCAGGCAAAAATACTGGAGTGGGTTGCCATTTCCTTCTCCTTTAATGTCTCTGGTGTACATTTACTGTCTCTAGTATACTTTGCGGAGAAGGCAATGGCACCCCACTCCTGTACTCTTGCCTGAAAAATCCCATGGACGGAGGAGCCTGGTAGGCTGCAGTCCGTGGGGTCACGAAGAGTCGGACACGACTGAGCGACTTCACTTTCACTTTCATGCATTGGAGAAGGAAATGGCAACCCACGCCAGTGTTCTTGCCTGGAGAATCCCAGGGACGGGGGAGCCTGGTGGGCTGCCGTCTATGGTCCCACAGAGTCGGACATGACTGAAGCGACTTAGCAGCAGCAGCAACAGTATATTTTGAAACTGTATTGAATGCATGCTATTTACTTGACAAGGATTTATTGTGTGCCTGCTATGTGCCAGGGACTATATGCTTGTCACCCGAGAACCAAATAATGTGGCCCCTGTCCTCATGGAGCTGACTGCTCTTTAGCCGTCCTTGATAGTCATGCCTTACTTTTAACTCTACCAGCACTGATCTTTGCTGTAGATCTTGTGTATTTCTCTAGCTCATAACCCTACTTTTTTTTTCTTTTCTTTTTTTTTTTTAGTTTGTGGGATGGAAGGTGGGAGGGGGATTCAGGATAACCCTACATTTTAAGGGCTAAACAGTTTTTGAAGAAAAATCAGGGCTCTGTTTGGTTTTCTTCTTCATTTGCCTGCTCTTCCTCACCTGCTAGTGGAGAGCCAGTCATAGGTGCAGTGACAGCTAAGCAGAGAGAGCTGGTCAGGTCTCACCATCTTCAAAGTGACCCATCCATGATGAAGTGTGCTCTCTGCAGTTAGGAGAACTGCTGTCTTAAGCAGAAATCTTCAGAGTTAGATCTAAAGACACTAATGAATGTCTTCTCAAGGAGCGGAAACTTCCTCTGCGAATAAGCATCCCACTGGATCCTCTTGAATACCCTCCTTTCATTTTAGATTTTCATCAATGGAGAATTTGGATAAACTTTGTTTCTTCTTTGTCGGGGGGGAATGCTGCAGAAGAACCTTGGAGAGGAGGAAACAAAGGAAGTGAGGTTTTGAAACCTCAAAACTTGACCCGATCTGAAAAATGGGAGCATGTGTTGTACTTTGGGTCAGTCACTCCAGGAAATGTCTTTAAGATTTTGAATATCATTATTAAAACTTCACATTTCAGTTTAATAGTTAGGCATCCTCTCCATAAAACATACTATGAGATTTGCTACTTAAAGGCTTTGGGTTGGGAATGGGTTTCTAGACGTCAAATCAGGTGTAATTATTAACCTTACTGTGGGAAAGCTTGGGACTCTGTGGTTTAACTCACTAATCTTTAGCCTTGGAATTCTAGGTTCAAAGAGAGGACTATGAAATAGTTAAACTCCTAAATGTTTCTTTCTTTAACTTGGGGAAAGATTTCCAGATTATGCTAGTTAAGTTTACTAATTTATCAAAACATCAAAGAAAGTGAAACTCACTTTTGTGAGTTCTTCCAGCAATAATTGAAGCCCCTTTGCAGTCTTTTATTTTACATCTTCCCTCATCTCTCTAATGTAACTGCAGAGTAAGAAGGATTCTTTTAAGGACAGCCAGTTCACATCAGTGGTTATGGCGATTCCAAGGTGCCTATGACCTTGCCAAGGCTCTAGGAAGACAGAATTTTCTGTTAAAGAACGACTGACATATTTCATTTTTCTTTCACACTTTCCTGTTTTATCTCTTTTCTTGGTATTGAACTGTGTGTGCAGGGAGGGGGCGCGGGGAATAAGAGGAAGAAACAGAGGAGTGTTTGTGTCAACCTAGAAAATATTGATCTAATGAAAAATATCCATTAGTAACCCATATCAGCTCTGAATAAAAGTTAGAAGCTGGGGTCTTAATTTTTCCATGAAACATGTGCTGTGGGATTGCTCCATATATCTTGCATTCTCTGCTTGGCATTTAGGTATGATTTAGAATGTCTATGAAACTGGAAGACATACAAATTAGAGCATGTTAATATTTTTTATTTTTAGTAATAAGCTGTTCTAAGCAAAGACAGACACTTAACAAGAAAATATTTATAAAATGATTATCACCTTTTTAGGAAAAGTATGAAAAGTATCTAATAAAATAGTTAAATTGCTAGCTAATTGTAAATATTTAAAAAAATCACTTAATCGAAGCATTGAAATATTCTCAATAAGACATTTTATTTGCCCCCAAGATAAAGTCCTTTTGGCAACACCAACAGCATCCCCTGTGGAACAGAAAAGAACATCTTGTTCTTATGATGCATGAGATTTAGAAACACAGATGATGAATTTTTAGGGATATGTATTATAATTTGAAGTTCTGCCAAGGTATACCAAACTTTTCATTGATGGATACTATGCACCTACTAGAAAATCAATACTTAGGTTCACCTTTTAGGGTAATTGTAATGAGCTGATTGCATTTTCTCATGAGTCAAAGGGACAATTCATGATGGAAGTATGATTTTTCCATGTGGTAAGAATAATAAGAAAATGTAACCAGATAGCAAGTATGGCCAAGGAAGACAAATTGTGCTCAACCATTTATTGAATGCTGCTCAAGTATGCTTTCACATTGAGGATGTTTATCAAGAGGCTGCTGAATGCCAGGCAGTGGGCTGGATTCTAGCCCCATGAAGACACTGAGTGTGCGCTAATCAGAAACGACAACAAAGTAATTGTCATTGGAAGAGGCTGAAAAGAGTTTTGAAAAAGTATAAAAGGGTGGAAAAGTAATACCAGAGGTTGTTAGTCTGAAGAAAAACAGCTATTTATTTAGACCTAATTAATAATTAGCCTCAAAGCTTACAAAGAATGTGGTGACTAGATCTTTTCCATCACAGCTGGGTACCAAAAACAGAGGGAACAAAATTAAGCTGTGGTGTGAAGTTTGAAGGATTTCAGTCAGATTGAAAGAAAGATTTTAAAGAATTGGTAAAGATTCCTAGGCATTTATTGAAAGAAGGTGTCTTATCTCTTTTTCATCTATTTTAAAATATAAACCCATTCATTCCTTTGGCTGGCAGATTCTGGTTGTATACCAAGATGACAGGGTTGAACTGAGGGTGCCCTCTCACCTAAGGTTTGGTGGGGCAGGTGGCTGTCAGAGTCCTCCTGGGAAGCCCAGGTTATCACACTCCCTCATGGAGGCAATTTGAATTGTCACCTTCTGTCATGATCTCTCAAGTTTCAGAGAGTTCTTCAGGGTCAATAAGCAGATGGTGCTGTGATTTGCTGGCACTTTCAGTCAGAATTTTTAAAAAGCAAGGAAATCTAAAGCCACACCACGAGAGTAGAGGGTTTGGAGAAGATTCCTGTTTTTGGAGTGTGGTTTCTGTATTTATAACTAGAGTTAGTCTAATATCCTGATAGATAATTACAACCATCCAAAGAGATGTTTCTGCTTTCTTCTGCACATAGTACATCCAGAAAAGAAAACCTGAGAGAATGATGTGTTAAAGGAATACAGGAAGTGCAACTCAGAGGATCGGTAATAAGAAACTAAGCATATGAGGTCACCTGTGGTGATGTCTCCATTTGTGATTAGGATGTAGAAACGTGTCAGTTTAAATTATATTTCTCTTTAATTTAGAACAGATTTGCATGTGTGTGTGTTTAATCTTCTTTTTTAAAAATTATTTTCGGCTGTGCTAGGTTTCGTTGCTGGGCAAGCTTTCTCTAGTTTAGGGGAGTGGAGGCTACCCTCTCCTTGGCGGTGCACAGGCTTGTCATTGCTGTGGCTTCTCTTGTTGTTGAGCACAGGCTCTAGGCTCACGGGCTTCGGTAGTTGCAGCATCGAGCTCGGTAGTTGCAGCTCCCGGGCTCCAGAGCACAGGCTCAGTAGTTGTGATGTGTGGACTTAGTTGCTCTGAGGCTTGTGGAATCTTCCTGGATCAGGGGGTCAAGCCCGTGTCTGCTGCATTGACAGGCGGGTTCTTCTCCATGTGTCACCAGGGAAGTCCCAGGTTTAATCTTAAACACCTAACTTGTGGAAACTTTGTTTCAAAGACCCAGAGAAGCACAGAGCAGCGATAAATCCTTGGACGGTTCCTGGGGGAGCAGCATGGTGAGCACACTGCGCTGATGAAGCCAGGGACTCGGACTCGGACCCCATGGTCCCCTTTCAATTCCCTTAGGTCCTCGGCCCGAGATTGTCCCCCCAGTATCCAGCTGTCACCTCAAGTCTGGCGTTGGTTAAAGCATAGGTCAGAATATATGTGAGATTCAGCTTACATCTATCACCATATTGGAGATCAACTAGAAAGGTCTGTGTCCTGCAGGTCGTATGTTAATAGTCTTATCTTTATGTACAAAATAAAGCGTATTTCACTGTACTTGAAAATGGATGGATGGAGGACATAAGGCAGTTTTTTTAAGGTTAGGGTGATTTGTTTGCATTTGGTTAATTATAGCGTGAAGAATAAAGGCGTATCTAGCTTGGTCAACAATGAAAATTCCCATTTATTATTGTGAAAGACTCCAAAGCAGCCAGCCAGATCCAGCTCAGATGTCATTGCGTGATTACATAGTTTGGATGTTTGGTTTGTTGAAAGAAGGTTGATTTCAGTCCACCTGTTAGCTGGGGCCAAAACTAGATGGTGAGGGCCTGTGGGAGAGTGAAAACTAAATGGACGCAGTATATTTGCAATGTCTAATGTTTAACGTGGGACCTTTCTCTCTAGGAAATTTCTAGTGGCAGTCAGTTCTTGATGCTTTGTGTTTTTTTCCTCCCTTTCTGGCAGTATTTTTGAGTTTCAAAGATTTGTGAACCTCCATGCCTATCTTTGCTATTTCAAATTATAAAATGTAATGTAACCAGGCAGCCAGCTTTTAGCAATATTTATAAAAGGAGTCATCGAATGTTACCCAAATTGCATTTTGTATATTATATGCTGATTGATAAAATGCCATAGTCACAGCTTGTTTTTCTAGAACTGAACAGAGAACTCAATTTCCAGTACTATGAGTTTTGTGTTAGCTTGCATGGGATCTCCCACAAATGATTTTTAAAAATGATTTTCAATATCAAATTTAAAATTATAGATATATATATTTACCATAGCATAGAGTTTTTTTTTTTTTTGTATGGCTTTTGCAAATGTAGCTGATTTCTCATAAACTGTCAATTGGCTAATATTTAAATTAGTCAAATAGTATATGGAAGTTGGATTGAATTAACTTTCCTCTAGATGGCACTTCTTCTAATCAGGTTGCTATTCCCTTGTGTTAATCGTATTTCAATTATTTTATCAATAATATTAACATTGTCTGCTCTTCTTGCCTATTATCTAAACATGCATACATAGATATGTGTATAATGAAGTACAGGCAATGTGATTTGCCACTGGGGTTTTTCAGCATTTTTACCTATCGACTCTTATTTATTCCTAAACTTTCCTCCTCTCCTCCGCTTTCCTAATTCACTTGCTTGTATAGAACCATATTCATATTATAGTTTCCTGATTAGGAATTTCTTTTTCTCTAGTTTATGGTATCAAGTTAGCGGAGTTGTGTGCATCAAATTTGGTGTCAAGAGAATATGTCCAATGCTTATTATAAATGAATTTATCCTAGAAAGGCAGTCTTGGTTATATGTCTAAATTGTTATCTGTACCAATGTCAGTTTAGTTTGTGTTCCAGGCCCCATGGAATTACTCTGAGTATATAGACAGAATTATAAAATCATAATGGCAGTCTTTCTACTCCATCTAAACGATCCTAAAGGATTATGTTAATAGAAGAAGGCTTTGTTTGCGGAGTCTGGAGAAGGGGAGTCTCGCAATGAGTTGCTCTATGTCTCTGCTGTTATTTTAATCCTCCCTGCATGTGGGGGGGTTTGGAGCTCAATGGAATGACACTAATCACAAAGTTATGGCTCTCACTTTTTTTTTTTTGAACTTGGAATTGGCTTTTACTTATTTATTTTTGACCTCACCAAATGGCAGGTGGGGTATCAGTTCCCTGACCAGGGCTTAAACTCCTGCCCCCTGGGATTGGAAGCACAGAGTCTTAACCATGGGCCACCAGGAAGTCCCAGCTCTCACTTTTTGATAGTAATAAAAATTAATCACAGATTTTTTTCATCAGAAAAGTTCTGACCTTTGATTTATTTGCCGGGCATCATGCTAATTGGACTTACAGCAGCAAAGAAGTCAGATAAGGCCACAGGCTTCACGAAGCTTGTGTAGTGGAGAAGAAGATTGGCAAGCAAGCACTTGTAATGGCATCTGCTGGATGGGACAGGGTGGAAGGGACAGGGTGCTGGAGCGGTAGCTACCATCGGGAATCCTCAGAGCTTCCAGGAAGAAATGACATTTGAGACCTAAAAGAGATGGGTAGATGTCAGCTAGGCAAACAGAGGGAGGAAGAGTATTCTCGGCAGTGGGAACAGCATATGTGAATGTCTGCAGATGAGAAATTATGGCACATTTGGAAAATTTACACACGTTCTGCTTGGCTGAAGCATGGGATGGAAGGGTTGGAAAGGAGATGTATGAGCCAAAGAGACTTAGCAAGTAGAGAGAGACCAAGTCATAAAGGTTTTTAAAAGGACTTTTGACTTTCTCCTAAAACCAATTGGAAGTTGTTGATAGGGCGTCAGCGGGGAATTGATATGATCACTTTTGCTGCCCCAGCAAGGTTGGAGGTCAGGAGACCACTTAATGGGGATAAATGTGGTACTCATGATGGGCGAGGCTGTGGGGATGGTAGAAGGATCAGAGTCGAGAGACAGGACTGTGACTGGTTGGATGTGGAGTAAGGAGGAGAGATGAGTTGGATGCTTCTTGGGTTTCTGGCTCAGGCAACTGCATAGATGGTAACTGCCCTTCACTGAGACGGGGGAATGGTTTGTTTTTTGGTAAAACTGACAATCAGACATATTTGAAGTATTAACTGTTTGAACATTGAGCCAATGTAAAAAAAATGTTGGAAGATGCACCAAACCGGAACTCATTGTGAGTGTGAACATGTGTGTATTTTTCTTTACTGTGTGATTGGTAGTGTTCTGCTTGCTGTTTAGTTGCAAAGTCATGTCCACATTTTGGGACCCTGTGGACCTTGGCCTACCAGGCTCCATTGTCCGTGGGATTTCCCAGGCAAGGATACTGGAGTGGGTTGCCTTTTCCTTCTATAGGGGATCTTCCCAACCCAGAGACCAAACCTAAGTCTCCTGAATTGGCAGGTGAATTCTTTACCACTGAGTCACCTGGAAGCCCTAGTAGAGTTCTAGATATTATATAAAAATTATCTAGTTTAATCTTCACAGCAACCCTATGAAGTAGGAATTGTTATTATTCCCATTTTATGGAGAAAGAAACTGATGACTGAGACATGGTCTTATAAAGCTCACAGTCAAGAGGGACTGTGAGTAAATATATTGTGTTAGTGCAAAGGGAAGCATTTCCTACTGAGTTAACAGAATTTAATTGATGATGACCATACAGTGTCTTTTTGTTCTTGAAAGGGCATTTGGAGGGCAAAGGGTTTTGTTTATTTACTGTATTTTGATTTCATAATGATAGAAAGAAAAAGATATACAAAGAAGACTGAAGGAAGTAAGTCCAGAAGAGAGGCACAATTTTCTTTTAATTTCCTTAATATCCTTATTTAACAAGTTATCATTAACCACAAAATTGCCTAGTTATTTTAGCTGTATTCTTAATTGACTTTTTTTTTTTTTGCCTTTGTTAATATTCCCTATAGTACAGATATTTATGTTGAATGTTTCCAATACACTACTTGAAATGGCTTTGGCATGTCTACTTCTAAAAGGGTTCCCACAGGAAACCAAAAATATCTTTACATGGAAATTTACTACAGAGTGGAAGAGACTGGAGAAAGAGATAATGAGCCAAGAACCATGAATGAGTTTATAAACTTTCAACATGTTCCTGGCAGAGGACCAAGCAAAGGTCACATTCTGATGGCTTAGCTACAATAGGGTTGATGAAGTGAACATCGGCTTTTTTCACTTTCTGTGGCTGGTGGTGTGGGGTCTGCCTCTCCCCCAGCTTCCTGCGGTGGGAACTGTATTCATTCATACAGAAAATGCATTTAGATGCCGGAAAGCCAACATTTGACAAATAATTGTCACACATCTTTTAATGGTCCAACAGCAGCATATCTTGTTTCTGCCAAAATCAAAGCATACACATCCTCTTCTTCAGAAGGAGGTTACCCATAGTCTCTTTATCTATTGTATCTTGTTCCTAGTCAGGATGCCTGGATGATGTCTATTCTTTTCCTAGTTCTATTACTTTCTCAACTCAGTATTTGGTATAAAGAGAATTATTATTACCTAATATAAGTCAATGAGATAAAGGGGGTGGGAAGATGCAGTTATAGACAATATCCAAGATATACATGACATCACAAGAAGGGAAATGAAGATATTTCTTCGGAGAATCATGAGACTAGAGATAGTATTCATGATTTCCTTTCCTACCATCCTTAGCTGCCTGACCAGGGATTGAACCTGCACCTCTGGCACTGGAAGGGGAAATCTTAATCCCTGGACTGCCTGGGAAGTCCCTCATCCCTCTCATCTTTAGTTAACACTTCATCTGCTTAGGATTCTTAACCAGTTGGGTGGTCCAAATATTTGTTCTGGAGGGATTTGAGCTCTTGGTAATGTTGTTGTTACAGGATTGCTGATGCCTTCCATAACTTCACTGTTTTTTTTTTTAAACTATAAATTACATATAACATACAAAAGAGAAATCATAGCTACAGTTTGTAGAACAATAAAATGAACAATAAAATGAACATCTGTGTACTACATTCAGCTTAAAAAACAGAACAGAATACAGTTAAAGCTCCTTTTGTCTCTCTCTCCTTAGTTCCATTTCTTGCTTCTTTCCAAAATGTAAACACTATCTTGAATTTTATATTTATTCTCCCACTGCCTTTTGTTTTTCTTAATAGTTCTACTACATATGTGTGTAATCCTAAACAATGTATAGTTAAATTTGGAATTTATGTAAATGAAATCATACTCTATTTGCTCTTTTGCAACCTGTTTTTTTTTTNTACTGGAGTAGGTTGCCGTGCCCTCCTCCAGGGGATCTTTCCAAACCAGGGATCGAACCTGCGTCTCTTACATCTCCTGCATTGGCATGTGGATTCTAGTGCCACCTGCAAAGCCCAACCTACATCCTAACCTGTGAGTAGTGACCCTTTAAAGCATCATTCCGTTGGATCCTATTTCCCTCCGCCTCTGTGACTGTGGTTCTTTCCTCTCCAGATGCTCTCTGTCCCTCTTGAGTTGTGGGATCCTACCTCCCCCCATCAGTCTCTAAAGAGGTGGCCCAATGTTGAATCAGGAAGATAGCTTGTCTTACACAATCACAAAGCAGATTTACAAGATTCAAGTCCCTTAAGTGTTCTTAGAGGTGGTCCACATTTAAAGGGCAATTTTTCAGATAGTTTGGGAGGCCAAATTCCTCCTCCTCTGAAGCTAGACAGAATGATTTTACTGCAAGATTGCCCAACCAATACTGTTTATACAGAGTGACTCTTTCCTTTGACTTATTCTACTCCCCACGGGTGTGAAGATTAGGATTTATCACTAGATGCATATGGCAGATTTCAGAATCTTTGGAACGGTATATCTAGAAGTTACATTGAGTCCAGGGTTGTTTGGTCGTTGGTAACCTGGAAACCTAATTGCAACAACAAGCCATCCAAACAGAGTTATTCTTCTGAGTGCTCATAATGAAAGTAATACCGGGAGGGATCAGCCAGGAATGGACTCGACATCCCTGGCAAACAAAACTGACTTCTAGCTTATGGTTATCGCTAATTGGGGTACAGTAATTCTGAAGCATGTTCAGTGGAACTTAAAAAAAAAAAAAATTCCACAGTTCCTGGTAATTGTTCACTGAAGACTTCCTGGATGAAGTATCATTCTTTTTCATTTACAGGTTAAAATACCTGGGTGTTTTCCTCCATATCCAAGCAAGTGTAAGAGTTTTGCTTTCTTAAATAAATGTACTTTATTTTCTACAGTATTTCATACTATCTAAGCACTACAGCAAAATGGAAAGGAACACCGTATGGTAACTTGAATACCCCCTGCCCATTTTATTCATTCAAGTCTTCATTTTGGCACTATAAATACAAACCCAGCTGGAATATAAACTAATACAGGGAAGACAGTGTTCCATGTGGAAAGGATTTTGTGTCATCTCTTGGATTTATTGAGTTATTTGTGTTGAATGTAATTAAGGCACAAAGTAAGTGAGGCCTCTTATAAAACCTAGATTAATCATGGAAGTAGATTGGTTTCAATCTGGGAGTGATAGAAGGCATCCCTCACTGATTTTCCATTCCTTTTGGAACGTTCAGTGGTAATATTGTTGCTTATTTGTCTCCACTGCATTTTTAGTTCCAAGCTATCACCGTTCTCCTTTACCTTTTCCTTGTAGTTTGGGGATTGCAGGGTATAAATGAGTTGAAGTAAAAATGCAGCGGTAGTTTTTTTCAAGCTCATCTTCCAGCAAACTTGAGTTGATCAGAGATGTCCCTGAACTTGTTTTTCTTGTTAATATGACCAGCTGATGCTCAGGAAAACAGACAAACAAACAAACTTGGTAAAGGCTTTCCAAGAAGTCTGTTTTACGTGGCAAGGGAATGAGGGTAAACATTCTTCTTCAGTTGTATTATTTATTATTTCACTTGTGTCTCCTCCTCACTCCCTACTTACTGGCTCAGTGGTAAAAATCTACCTGCCAATGCAGGAGATGCAGGAGACACAGATTTGATCCCTAGGTCAGGAAGATCCCCTTGAGAAGGAAATGGCAACCCACTCCAGCGTTCTTGCCTGGAAGAATCCCATGGACAGAGAAGCCTGGTGGGCCATAGTGCATGGAGTCATAAAGAGTTGGACACAGTTGAGCTACTGAGCATGCATGCATGCCCTACCCAGCTCTACATCTACATGCATTTTGGGTAACCAAACCTGTTGAGCCTGAATTGTCTGTCCACAATTTGTATGCTTCCATCAGTAGATGAGTGCCCATCCATTTTTATCTAAATGCCTCAGTTTAGTGTTGTTTTTTTCATTGAGAGAGGGCAGGGCTTAGTGGAAAGAGCATGAACTTTGGAACTAAATAGGCCCAAGTTTCAATCCTAATCCTCGGGCCTAATGTACTGTCTCCTCATTGGATAACAGGAAGAAATGATCTCTATCTTGAAGTTGTAGTTATTAAGAAATATTAAGTGAATATCTACCATGTGTCAGAGGCTAAGCTGAACAATTGGGGTGAAAAATGAGAACTATGTTACCCTACTTTCCAGAGAAGAGCTTGTTTTGCAGGAATGATATGCATGCAGATAACAGTAGTAAACTGTGATAAATGCACATGGTGTGTAAGCTCACTGGGGATGAACACAATGGAACGCAAAGGAATGCAATTAATATTGCGTTGCAAGGGGGGTCAGAGAAAGGACACTTCAGAGTGGAGCTAGATCTTGAAAAATCAGTAAATTCAATAGACATCTTGAGGGTGAATTATGAAGGCTATGAGCGAGTACATGTATGTATGTATGTGAAGTCGCTCAGTCGTGTCCGACTCTTTGTGGCCCCATGGACTGTAGCCTACCACACTCCTTTGTCCATGGGATTTTCCAGGCAAGAGTACTGGAGTAGGTTGCCATTTCCTTCTCCAGAGGATCTTCCTGACCCAGGGATCGAACCCGGGTCTCCTGCACTGTAGGCAGACGCTTTACCATCTGAGCCACCAGGGCAAGTGCAGAGATGCATAAAATTTCATAGCTGCATTGGCCAATAGTTTGAGCAATGACTTCTTGGGTATGGTAAGCCATGGGCCTTGAACTTGACAAAAATGTGCTTTTGGCTATAATAAGTTCACAAAGCAGTGATCCTCAATTCTTGGGTTATTCTAGCTATACAAATTACCCCTCTGCCAAAAGATCATTCAGATACTCAAGTTATGGACTCAGTGAGTTGAATTCATAAGCATCGTGTGTTCAGATATCCAAAGCATAGCTAGTTTAATGTCCCTTGTAGTGTACTTTACAGGAATCCAAACTCTTTATTACCTTGAGATCTAATAACTGTAAAGGTAAATCTCCACAGGGGAATCCACTGTAAAATCCACAGTTGTCAACAACTCAGTGCCAATAGGCAGGGGACTTAGAATTACTCTATGACTGAGAAAGTATTCCTCTTTGCTTCCTGAATAAATACTATTTGTTAGACATCTTCTGACATGCAAACTATTCTTGTTCATTGTCAGGGAATTTATACTACACTTGGAAGGTAGTTTATATTTTCTTCCTTGAAAATGGAAGGATATTCATCTGGACCACAAATTTCTTTGCATTTGCCATCTTAGCCATCTGTTGGAGAATAACAAATGTGGGGCATTAATGTATAAATCAAGCTAAATATATATTAAGCAGAGACAAAGAAATGCAAGTGGGAAGACATATTAGCACATTCACTAGGCTGTGTTTTCTTGTTGTTAAAAGAATATTCATTTTGTTTGCTAGTAACACCCCATATCTTCACTAGTGTTAAGAGATTGATTAAAAATGGGTCACTGCAATGAAAACTAATGATGTATGTGAAATTCACATAAATCACATGCTGTCAGTTGCTAAAGATGCTGAAGATACTAGAAGAGATTAGTTTTAAGTAAGTGTAGGGTTCTCAGAGAAAGTGTCAGTAGAAATGAAAATAAGATGCTTATTATGTAAAGTAGAAAGATCTCAGGAGTTAAGAGTTTGAAGTCCTGGCTGGGTTGCTTTATGGCCTCAGTGTCCTCAACTCTTAATTCTTGATGGCAGCAGCACCTGTTCTAACCTGGGTTTCCTTTTAATTCAGTTCAGCTCAATTCATCAAACGCATACTATGCGGTTAATCGTAAGCTCTCATAGTCTAGGAACCCTGACTGACTTGTTCAAGATCATGTGGGGGGCTCCATAGATGTCTGCTGTTGTTGCCTGCAATGTGCTGCAGAAATAGAGATGTGGAAAAACACAGTCCCTGGACTGACAGAGTGAGCTGTCTGAAGAAACGGCGGGCAACAAATCCTATAACCAGAATAAGCAAGGGTTAAATTAGAATGTCAGTAGAAGTTCTGCATACATTCTTGGTTTTTATTGATAATGAATGGTACCATTTTTTTAATATCATGTTTTTTGTTTTTCTCCCACTAAACTGCTCTTTATCTGCTCTCCTTGTAAAGAGATATATCAGTCCTTTTAATAGCTCTTAATGTCTGTGTAATTTTCAATGTTATGGATCATCTACAGTAAACTTTAAAATTTGGACTGGTTTTTCTACTATCCTAGAAGTGATGAGGGGACATCTTTTTGCTGGTTTATGTATTCTGGAAATAAACATTCATGTAGATGTTAGTTTCAGTCAAAAGGGGAGATAATACATTGGTAAATTAAAAAAGGCTGATTTAGATTTTAAATGACTTTTGTATTACTGAATGCTTTGATTATCTGTATCTCTTTTCTTCTCCAGCAACAGGGAGAATTGGAAGTTTTGTACACATGTGCTTACTAACAAAATTGCCAATTATGCATAGGTACATATGCTTCATCCATTATTTTAGGTGACCAGAACAGAAATTTTCTCTTTTTTCCTTCTTTCTTTTTTTTGGGACTTTGGAACTTTGCATGAAACTTGATCAACAATTGAAATTGCACTGTCCCACATGTGATGGTAATAAAGAGAAATTATATCAGTTTGTGGCCTGAGTTTTGCCACGGCAGTGGGAAAGGGGGACCTGAAGTAATAGCAAGTAAATATTATGGTATTAAGAATAGGGAGGTAGGACTTTCCTGGCGGTCCAGGGGTTAAAACTCTGTGCTCCCAATGCNTTGGGGCTTTGGAACTTTGCATGAAACTTGATCAACAATTGAAATTGCACTGTCCCACATGTGATGGTAATAAAGAGAAATTATATCAGTTTGTGGCCTGAGTTTTGCCACGGCAGTGGGAAAGGGGGACCTGAAGTAATAGCAAGTAAATATTATGGTATTAAGAATAGGGAGGTAGGACTTTCCTGGCGGTCCAGGGGTTAAAACTCTGTGCTCCCAATGCAGGGGGCATGGGTTCGATCCCTAGTTGGGGAACTAAGATCCCGCATGCCTCCCAGTGCTTCTGGAAAAAGAAAACCAGTAAATGTCTTTAAAAAAAGAAGAAAAAAGGAATAGGGAGGTTGTGAGACTAACATGGTTTTTAGTCTTTTAAATTTTATTTATAAATCAGAGATATGGTCAAATAAATGTGACTCCTCTCCCACTTAATAGTGTAGTCACTAAGTCGTATCTGACTCTTTGTACCTCCTTGGACTGTAGCCCGCCAGGCTCCTCTGTCCATGGGATTCTCCAGGCAAGAATACTGGAGTGGGTTGCCATTCCCTTCTCCAGAGGATCTTCCTGACCCAGGAATTGAACCCAAGTCTCCTGCATTGCAGGTGGATTCTGTACCATCTGAGCCATCAGGGAAGCTCCCATCTCCCACTTACATGTATAGTATTCTTTTTTAATAAACAAGGCCTTGATATAATGCTAATATAAACCCTATTGCAAGCTGAGATCTGAGTGTGGTAACAAAGAAGAGAGAGAGATGTCATAAGAAAAATGTGCTGGATTTTCTCTTGTAATTTATTTTAAAAGATAATAACAATCCTCTCCACCTGCTAAATGTACCTTGGAGTAACAAAATTTTGTGGAACACATTTGTTTAAAACTTTTGGACTAGAAATGCTAATGTAACTGAAATCTTTGACTTATTCTTTCCATAACTGCCTTGTAGAGAAGGGGACAGCAGGATTCCCCTGTGAGGACTCCTTTTAGGATGTGAGGGACATCTTGTCTTTCAGGGTAGAAGACAAAGCCTCCTCTGTCTTTTCAGGTGGGTCAAAGCCTAAGTTATCCTCCCAAGATGGACTGTTTGAGGTTTCAGGACTTTCAGAGTTTCTCCAGAGGGCATCAGGACCTACATCCTATGCTGCTTTTCCAATCAGAAGGACTTTATAATTTATTATTTATTGTAATGCACAAACTATTCTTGGGGAGAAGAGAATAGGAGAAAATATTTGCAAGCAATGTTATGGACAAGGGATTAGTCTCCAAAATTTATAAACAGCTCATGCAGCTCAATATCAATAAAACCACAAATGACCCTATCAAAAAATGGGCAGAAGACCTAAAGAGACATTTCTTTGATGGCCAAGAGGCATTTGAAAAGATGCTCAATATTTCTAATTATTAGAGAAATGCAAATCAAAACTACAATGAGTTATCACCTCACACCAGTTAGAGTGGCCATCATCAAAATATCTACAAACTGTAAGTGCTGGAGAGGGTGTGGAAAAAAGGCACCCTCTTACTCTATTGGTGGGAATGCAAATTTGTATAGCCACTGTGGAGAGAGGTATAGCGGTTCCTTAAGGAACTAAAATAGAGCTACCATTTGATCCAGCAATCCCACTCTTGGGGTATATCTGGAGAAAAACATGGTTCAAAAGGATGCTTGCATCCGAATGTTCGTGGCATCACTGGGTTTACAATAGCCGAGACATGGAAGCAACCTAAACATCCATTGACAGATGAATGGATAAAGAAGATGTGGTACACAGATACTGGGTTGGCCAAAAAGTTCATTTGGATTTTTCCACAAGATCTTACAGAAAAACCCAAACTTTTTGACCCAGTAGAATAGACTATTACTCAACCATTAAAAAGAATGAAATAATGTTATTTGCAGCATTATAGATGAACATAGGGATTATCATACTAAGTGAAATAAGTCAGTTCAGTTCAGTTCAGTCACTCAATCATGTCCGACTCTTTTCGACCCCTTGGACTGCGCCACGCCAGGCCTCCCTGTCCATCACCAACTCCTGGAGTTTACTCAAACTTATATCCATTGAGTCGGTGATGCCATCCAACCACCTCATCCTGTCTCATTCTGTCGTCCCCTTCTCCTCCTGCCTTCAATCTTTCCCAGCATCAGGGTCTTTTCAAATGAGTCAGCTCTTTGCATCAGGTGGCCAAAGTATTGGAGTTTCAGCTTCAACATCAGTCCTTCCAATGAATATTCAGGACTGATCTCCTTTAGGATGGACTGGTTGGATCCCCTTGCAGTCCAAGGGACTCTCAAGAGTCTTCTCCAACACCACAGTTCAAAAACATCAAGTCTGACAAAGACAAATATCATATGATAGCTTATATGTAGAATCTTAAAAAATAGTGCAAATGAACATATTTACAAAACAGAGAAAGACTCACAGATTTAGAGAACAAACTTACGGTTACCAGGATGGGAGGGGTTGGGGGAGGGATGGATCAGGAGTTTGGGCTTGACATGTACACACTGCTATATTTAAAATAAAATGCCTTTTCGTTACTATTAAAATTAAAAAAAAAAACAAAACCTGAACTGTTCATGGAGTAATCAAAAATGGTGGCCTGTGAGTGAGATCCTTTACTTGAGAAGGAAAGGGGCAGTATGTGAGGAAGTGAACATCTTGTTCCTTAACTAGGTGGAGTATTTGAGTTTGAACCACATGGGTTCTCTGAAGATTTTGGTTTTGAATTAATTCAATTCACTTCTGGGGCCTCCTGATTCCAAAGCTTTCCCTGCAGCAGTCAGATTGGAAGTAGAATGAACTTGGCCTTATTTATTTGCCTTTGATATGAAGCCCTTTCTTCTGTCCCTTGTGTTGCAGCCCAGGTAGTTTAGATACCATGCTAAGTGTGTGCTAAGCTGCTTTAGTCGTGTCCGACTCTTTGTGACTGTATGGACTGTAGCCCGCCAGGCTCCTCTGTCCGTGGGATTCTCCAGGTAATGCTGGAGTGGGTTGCCATGCCTTCCACCAGGCAGTCTTTCGTACCCAGTGATTGAACCCATGTCTCTTAAGTCTTCTGCATTGGCAGGCGGATTCTTTACCACTAGCGCCACCTGGGAAGCCCAGTTTAGGTACCAGAATGATCCAAATGGCATTGTTCTTGAATGGGTTGCCCTCATCCAAGCAGTCCAGATAGAGAAGGAAATGAAGTATGAAAAAGATGGGACAAAGAGGGGACAGACTTTGATTTTCTTACTAACGGTGATTTACAAGCAAGACACAAAGGAATCATAAACTATTATTTTTTTTTTTTTTT
>SJYV01019471.1:229371-261360 GCA_006410875.1 Neotragus pygmaeus
CGACCCAGGGATCGAACCCACGTCTCCGGCAGGTGGGCTCCTTACCACCAGCACCGCCTGGGAAGCCCGTGTAGCTGTTCTCAATTTCAGAACCCCTGCTGCACTTGAATTTTTTTCATGTTGTAGTGCCTATCCATGGTTTGTTTATTATTTGCTGTCAAATTTAATTTTTTTGTTTCTATAACCCTGTTTAATACTTCCATGTATTCAGTTCAGTTCAGTTGTTCAGTCGTGTCCGACTCTTTGTGACCCCGTGAACTGCAGCACGCCAGGCCTCCCTGTCCGTCACCAACTCCCAGAGTTCACTCAGACTCATGTCCATCGAGCCGGTGATGCCATCCAGCCATCTCATCCTCTGTTGTCCCCTTCTCCTGCCCTCAATCTTTCCCAGCATCAGGGTCTTTTCAAATGTCAGTTCTACCCATCACGTGGCCAAAGTATTGGAGTTTCAGCTTCAGCATCATTCCTTCTAATGAACACCCAGGACTGATCTCCTTTAGGATGGACTGGTTGGATCTCCTTGCTGTCCTAGGGACTCTCAAGAGTCTTCTCCAACACCACTATGTATTAAGGCACTCTATTTTTTTATTGTGGTAAAAAACACATATCAATATAACTGAGAATTTACTATCTTAGCCATCTTTAAGTGTGTAGCACAGTAATGTCAGCCATGGGCGCACTGTGACACAGCAGAACTCTGGAACTTCCCCTCCTATAAACCTGAAACTCTACACCCACAGAAAACCAGCCCAGCCCCAGCCCCTGGTAACCACGTCCCCGCTGCCTGTCTCTGAGTCTGACTTCTTCAATACTTCATAGAAATGGAATCATACCATGTTTGTCTTTTTATGATAGGCTTATTTCACTTAATATGTCCTCAGAGTACATCCACGTGGTGGCATATGACAAGATTTCCTTCTTTTTTAAGGCTGAGTAATATTCCGCTGCATGGCTGTGCCCCGTTTTGTTTATCCATTCATCTGTCGATGAGCATTTGGGTTGTTTCCACTTCTCGGCTGCTGTTAACAGAGCTGCACTGTACGTGGGTGTGGAATCACCTCTGTGAGATCCTGGTTTTGATTCTTTTGTATACATACCCGGAGTGCCAATGCTAGAGCTTGCGGTCATTCCGTTTTTAATTTTTTGACGAATCTCCACTACTTTTCACAGTGGCTACAGCATTTTGCAGTCTCATGAAGGGTGCACAGGTTTCCCTTTCCTCTGCATCTTCACCAGCACTTTCGTTTCGTGTCATTTTGATGATGGCCATTCTAATTGTTGTGAGGTGAGGTCTCATTGTAGTTTTGATGTGTGTTTCCCGGATGATTAGTGATTTTGAGCATCTTTTTACATGCTTTTGAGCTTTCGTTTATCTTCTTTGGAGAAATATTTAAGTCCTGCACTCATTTTTTAATCAAGCTATTTGTTTTTTTATTGTTGAGTTGTAGGCGTTCTTTATACATTCTGGATATTAGTCCCTTATCAAATAAATGGCTTTCAAAAGTTTTCTCCCTAACTAAGCTGCCTTGTCACTCTGTTCATTTGCCACACAGGTTTTCCCCCAGCTTTATTTAGATTAGTTGATATAGAACATTTGTAAGTTTAAAGTGTACAGCATGATGATTTACTATATGTTGTTGATCAGTCACTAAGTCGTGTCTGACTCCTTGTGACCCCGTGGACTGCAGCACTCCAGCCTTCCTTGTCCTTCACCATCTCCAGAGACTTTGCTCAAACTCAAGTCCATTGAGTCAGTGATGCCATCCAATCATCTCATCCTCCGTTTCCCCCTTAATATATTGTTAAATAATTACCACAATAAGATTAGTTAACAGACACTTGCCATCTTGTGTGTAGTGATAATTTTTAACAACTACTCTCTTAATAACTTTTAAGTACACAGAATAGTATGTAACTATAGTCACTATGCTATTCATTAGATTCCCCAGAACTTACTCATCTTATAACTGGAGTTCTGTACCCTTTAACCACCTTCCCCCATTAGTATCAGCCATTTACATACACTTTCTGTCCCTTTCTCTTTTCCTTCTGAGACTCCTGTAGTAACATATATTGTTTCTTTGGATGGTGTCCCATGAGTCTTACAGGCCTCCTTATTTGTGTTTCATTCCTTCTTCTCCTCTGACTGCGTAAGTCCACGCTGTCTGCCTTCCAGATCACTGCTTCTTTCTTCTGCTAAGTCATGTCTGCCTGCAAAGCTCTCCATTGAATTCTTCAGTTTGGCCATTGTATTCTTCAGCTCTAGGAATCTGCTTGTTTTATTTTGATGTTTCTATTTTTCATTTAGTTCCTATGTTATTTTCTACATTTCATTTGCTCATCTGTGTGTTCTTGTTTACTAAATTTCTATGAAAGGACTATTCTGAATTCTTCATCAGAGAGTGTACAGATCTCCATTTCTTCAGAGTCAGTTACTGGAGCTTTATTGGTTTTGTTCGGTGGTGTCAGGGTTGTCTGATCCTTCGTGATCCTTCGTTCCCTGTGTCAGCATCTATGCATATATATGATTGTATAAGTGAATATATACATACATTACACATGTACATATATGTCCAACAAAATTTCACAATAAACTATGGAAAATTCTGAAAGAGATGGGAATACCAGACCACCTAACCTGCCTCTTGAGAAATCTGTATGCGGGCCAGGAAGCAACAGTTAGAACTGGACATGGACCAACAGACTGGTTCCAAGTAGGAAAAGGAGTATGTCAAGGCTGTATATTGTCACCCTGCTTATTTAACTTATATGCAGAGTACATCATGAGAAACGCTGGACTGGAAGAAACACAAGCTGGAATCAAGATTGCTGGGAGAAATATCAATCACCTCAGATATGCAGATGATANTTGGTGGCAGGGGGTGGGAGGGGTGGGGGATAGGAGTTTGGGGGCCTGGAGATAAGCCCACAGAAGGGAGGGTTCCTTACAGAGGGGAGGGTCACTGTACCACCGATAGTCTTGAACTGCTGCTTTTTGAGAAATAAAACCTCACTGAACCTTGAACATTCTTCTTTATCTACATCATGTGCTTTGACCTCCTGCATGGTGCAATTTTGATGTGGAGGTGAGGTTCTTTTGACCTAGTTCTACGCTAAGAGATTGCAAATATTTTCCCAATTAAGTGAGGTTCACTGGTTAACAACAAACCATTGTTTCTTATTGTTCTGAGCTAGTAGGCCTGGTATGTGAAACAGGATCCTCCCTCCACCACTTTTTTGCCAACAAGGGACAAAACTCAAGACTGATCTCAGAGATAACTGTGCTTGCTTCTCTGTTTTAGTGGTGCAAGAAATTATTAATTTAGTCTTAAATTTGGGATGACTTTTGTTGTTGTTGTTGTTCTTTCCAAATTCTCTGGGTTTAACAAAGTAATAGAGGATCAAGTTTCTTTGAAACTAAACCAAAAACCAGATGTAAGCATATGACACAAATGCTTAAGTTTACTCTAGTTACAAGTGACAACTGTTGTTGGTTATCTCAGGAAGTATTTTTTTACATTAAATTTTTAATGCAGAGTTGGGCTCAGTTATTGAGAGAAAACAGGGCGAAGGAAGGGAAGACTGGGCAAGGGAGGACTCCTATGTATCAGATCTTTAGTTGTTGTTCAATCACTGAGGCGTGTCCGCCTCTTTTGCAACCCTATGGACTGTAGCCCGCCAGGCTCCTCTGTCCATGGGATTTCCCAGGCAAGAATACTGGAGTGGGTAGTTATGGTAAGGGATATTTACGATTATACTTGTTTAGCTTTTTATTTTGAAATCATTTCAGATAAAGAGTGCCAAAGAGTACAGAGAATTTCTTGTACGCTTTACGTCGCCCAGCTTCCTCAGTTAACGTCTTCCATAGCCATAGAATCATTACTGAAAGCAGGAAATTAAAATTGATGCAATGACCTAATTTACAAGTCTTATTCAAATTTAGGCAGGTTTTGGGCCAAAGTCTTTTTTTCAGGTTCAGGATCCCATCTAGGGTTCCTCACTGCTTTTAATTTATCATGTTGCCTAAGTTTTTACTAATGGGTTTACTAATGGGCTCCTCAGTTTTTCATGACCTTCACAACTAAGGAAATGGCAACCCACTCAAGTATTCTGCCTGGAGAATCCCATGGACAGAGGAGCCTGGTGGGCTACAGTTCATGGGGTCGCAAAGAGTTAGACACGAAAATGACTAACGCTTTCACAACTGTGAAGGACGGCTCTTTTGTAGGATGTCCCTTTAGTTTGGGTTTGCCTGATGTTTTCCTGTGATTGGATTGAGGTTATTTATTTTTTGACAAGAATTTCAAGAAATGATCTTGTGTCCTGTTCAGTGCATCCCATCAGAAGGTACTGTTGGAGAAATGTAACATACATGTTTTCAAGATAATAATTGGTCCAAAGTGTGAGGACTTGAAAGCACCGTTGGTCACACACTGTTCATTGTCAATTCATCTGGTATTTGGGGTGACTATCTGGGTTAGCTTTATCCAGAAGAAAAGCTATAATATTCATATTTATGAAAGGAACTAGCTTGCAGCTTAAAGTAATGTATCCACTGAAATTAGGCTTCTGTCTCCCAACAGAAAGTGAAAGATAAGGGTGTTATCTCCCTTGATATTTATGTACTAGGTCTTTGAGAGAGACATTATCAGGTCATAAAGTTGGCAAAGGCCTATCTTAATCTTCAGAAAGATTGTACATAACTTTCAAAGAGAGGAGAAAGTGCTTATAATTGCAAGTTTTCTAAAGTACATGCTCTAGGAAGAAGTTGGGAAGGGAAATCTCTTGATTGCATCATGGAGAATTAATCCTTTTTTAATTTATATTTTTTCTTAGAGTATATAATGCTGATGTGTCTTCTCATTAATGATATCCATTTTGATCTCTTGGTTAAGGCAGAATTTAATAGCTTTCTCCACTGTAGAGCTCATGTTTTATCTTTGTGATTATCAAATATTTTGAGGGGAGATGCTGTGAAACTATGCAAATATACTATTTCTTATCATTCAGGATTTTACCCACAAATTTTATCATCCACGGATGGTTCCTGCCTGCAACAATTATTACAATGCTGTTTACCTAATGGTAATTTCCTACATCCATTGTGCTTTCTACATGTATTTGTTGGAATTCTAGCATATGGGAGAGTTGTCCTTTTTCTCTTTATTTGTTCATTCATTCATTCAGTTATTTCTTTATACCAACATGAACTTGTGGATATTTATTTTATTCTCTGGGATAAAATCCAGCACCAACATGTTTCATTTTGTTACTTAAATTATTCCTGCTTTGCCCATGTGGATTCTTTTAAGATGGCTTCTCTGTGGCATGGTTCAGACAATAAAGAATCTGCCTGTAGTGAGGGGACCTGGGTTCATCCCTGGATCAGGAAGATCCCCTGGAGAAGGGAATGGCTTCCCACTCCATGTACAGAGGGAATCCCATAGACAGAGGAGCCTGGTGGGCTACAGTTCACAGGGTGGCAAAGAGTTGGACACGACTGAGCAGCTAACACTGGATTAACACTTTTTTTGAGCACTTCATTGCTCTCTTGGCTTCCCTGGTGGCTCAGATGGTAAAGAATCCACCTACAATGCAGGAGACCTGGGTTTGATCCCCGGGTTGAGAAGATCCCCTAGAGAAGGGCATGGCAACCACTCCAGTATTCTTGCCTGGAGAATCCCCATGGACAGAGGAGCCTGGCAGTCTACAGTCCATGGGGGTCTCAAAGAGTCGGATACAACTGAGCGGCTGACTAAGCACAACACAATTACTTTCTAGCATCATAAGATGTAGGTTAATAGCTCTCTTAGTGTTTATGAAGGACTGCAGGTAGATCCTGTACAGTTGGCACATTCTTCAGTGGGAATCCTGGGGACCAAATGACTTATTCAAATGCAGGTGGCGGTTGTACTCTGCCCACCTGGACTGCTCTTGCATGCTCCACATTGCTAACTTTCATCTTGCGTTGTTATGTATACACTTCCAGCTGCTCTGCATTCTTAGTGGAAATTTTACAGTCCACTGCCTGGATTGGTTTGGTAACCAGAATCCCATTTGGGAAAACAAACCAAACAAAAATGACAATGGTGAAATAGTAAGCAAGGGATAGTAAGTTAAGAAGAAATATTAAAGAAAAGTCTGATGATAAAAAAAATTTTTTTCAATGCTTTGTTAGTGGTGGTTCCTGTAATTTCTCCTAAGGGTGCTCTTGAGTTAATTGGTTATTTTTTAACTTTATGAGGGTCATATTATTCTCTTCAGCATAGCATTAGGGAAACCCATGCTGACTTACTTATGAATGCCTTAAAAATGACTCAAGTCCTATTTGGTTTGCTATAAGACAGAGTTCCCATTGCAAATAATTATTTTAGAATAAAGTTAGTAAATGAGAGGTTTAACATTATATATTCAGAATGCTTAGGATTATCTGGTCTTTTAAAATATTCCACAAAGCACAGAAGAGAGAAAATTAAACCAGAATGCCAATAGTTTAAAAATTTGTGATATGCTGGGAAGTTAATTTGATGGTTCAAAATTTGATGAAAACTGGTGGTCATTTGTTTTTGCAGACAAAAAGATTTAGCAGTATATACACATTTAAATATATGGTTACACCTGAGTTTTTCAAGAAAGGTATTACTAACGATGGATATATTATCTTTTGGGTCACTTTTAAAAGTTAAAAAAAATTTTAGACATTATGTTTTAAAGCAATTTTAGGTTCACAGCAAAACTGGGCGGGGGGTGGGGCGGGGAGTACAGACATCTCCCATATACCTATTGTCTACATGTGCATAGCCTCTGTCTTATCAATATCATCCAGGAGAGTGGTAAATTTGTTACCACTGATGAACCTGCACTGACACATCATAATTACCCACAGTTCATAGTTTACATGAGGGCTCACTCTTTGTGTTACATATTCTCTAGATTTAGACAAATGTATAATGACTTGTAACTTTGGGGTCACTTTTATGCTAAAGAGAAATCTTTTACCTTGCTGTTTTGAATAGTCATATTCTTTGTGAATTTGAGTTGTTTTCCTGCTTTAGGGAAGAGAGACATTCATTTAGAGAACAGTTCAAAAGACAAATATGCAAACTGATGCTAAGATATCTGCTACTGGCAGAAAAATGACCCTCTGAATAAGATGATAATTCACACCCGACAGATGAATCCTAACCTTTCTTCTGGGAATCAGCCCCTGGACTGGGTGCAACAACATGGGACCTGTAGAGGACCGAGGTAGAGATGAGTGGTTTCATCAGCTCAGAGAAACTAATTGGACCCTTCTGGGAATGTTCTAAACAGCTGGTTCATTACAATTAGAGACATCTCCTATAACTAGATTGTCACTGAAGTTAGAGTGGTTGGAATTTTTCATTATTATATAACAATGCTGATGAAAATATTTCATTGGCTGTGCTGATTTTGTCACTGCCTTGCCTTTCTGAAATTTCTAAAATTTCAAAGGGTTAACAGATTTCAATTTTTATTCCATTGAAGTCCCATAAATTGTACTGATATAATCATGTAAGGAATATTTTACAGGTAGCAGCAAATAGGAGAGAAACTTTAATGATCTTGAGAAGATACTGGAACCACTGAATAAGGGTGGTCTAGATATGCCAATATATAAAAATGTTTATGGATATTTAGTTGTATATAATTCAAGAAAGATCTTATTTAAATGGGTGCAGATATGTGTCTACTATTTCTGCTAGTGGCCCATTTCTGCCTTGAGCAACATTAGTAGGAATGAACTCTAGGCTGGAAATCAGAAGTGGACCCATGAGACTGTTGCTTTGCTTTCTGTGTGACCTTGAGGGGTGGATAGGGTCATCTTTTCCTTTCTATATAATTGGAATAATACTAACCTCTTCATATTATTTTGAGGAACAAACATCACTATAAATGAAAACACTTAATGAATTCTCATGTATTTTACAATTATAAATTTATCTGAAAATAACTAACAAAGATATTGTGAAAAATCAAGTTAAATATGGACAGTGTTTGATGCAGTTCTGGGCATGGTATGTGCTCAAAATAATTGGTCCTAATTTTGTTTAATTTTTTCTGAAGATATCCCCCTCCCACACCCACACATACACACACACGTGCATGCACATACACAGTGGACTATTACTCAGCCATAAGGCCATTTGCCACAATATGGATGGACCTAGAGATGATCATTATAAGTGATGATCATTAAGTCTGACAGAGAAAGACAGATATCATATGGTATCACTTAAATGTGATACCTAAAACAATTGCACAAATGAACATATTTACAAAACAAAAGTAGACTCACATCCATAGAGAATAAACTTATGGTTACCAAAGAGGAAAGGAGGGTAAACAAATTAGGAGTTTGAGATTAACATACAAGCACTACTGTATATAAAATAGATAAACAGCAAGGACCTACTGTATAGCACAAGAAGCTATACTCAGTATCTTACGGTAATCTATCAAGGAAAGGAATGTGAACAAGAATATATACATGTGTGTGAATCACCTTGCTGTACACTTGAAACTAATACAACACTGTAAATTAACTATACTTCAATTTAAGAAAGTATTTCCTGAGTAAATTCTATGTCCACAGCACCATGAATGGATCTTTGAGTTACAGTTGAAGTTCTTTACTAAAAATAGATGAATAAAAGAGAGATGCAGTACATGAAAATACTGAAAATATAAGGGAAATATTTTATACCTGTGGAAAATGTTGTCTGAGAGATTCAGACAAGATAATATGGAATTTCTGGGAGAATTATATCCAGATGAGTGAAGGGTAGGTGGTAAGATAGTGAGAAATGAGGTTAGATTTTGAAGAAATGGGGCCAGAGTACGAAGTGTGTGAAGAAATGAGGTTAAGAGTATGAAGAAATGGGGCGAGCTCAAATACGATCTCAAATACCCAAGTCCAGGACGCACGGACTTGGTCTAAAGGCAGTGGTGGCCTCTGGAGGAAGATAGAGTTGAAGGCTTTTTGTGTGGGTTGAGCTGTATGTTGCCAATGAGTAACTTCAGTATGTTTTTGTCCCTAAAAGCCTAAGTCTTCAGGATTTAGTTATAAAAGAACAGTTTTTATATGGACGGTTATAAAAATATGATATATATTTTTAAAAAGCAGTTTAAAAAAAGAAAAAAGAAAAAGCAGTTTAAAATTGAAGCTTTTAATTGTATTAAGAGGGTTTTTTTTTTTTTTTTTTAAACCAGAGATCAGTGGTCTTTAGATTTTCACGAGGGTGTCCTTTGACAGCATCATTTCCTCAGGTCCTTAGCCTCACATTGGTTTACTTGGCCTGGGGTTTCAAGAGGTGGTGAGCGCTGAGTTTTGAGGCTGGTGGAGTCTCTGAAGCATTCAGCCTAACAGCCTCAGGGAGTGGTATTGCCACTTCATTAATTAGCTCATGGAGCATCCCTTTGGGCAAGTTTAGCAGGATTATCCTTATTTTCACAGAGTAAGAAAATGAGGTATGAGGCATTGAATTGGCAATCAGTCCTGGAGTTCAGAATTTCAGACCTTTAGTCAGTTCCTCAGTTTGTAGATCTTGATTTTATCAATCCAGGTATGTATTTTCACAACCACAATTTTAGTTTCATTGAGTTTGTTTTTAATAAAAATGAATATTTTTAAGGTCATGCAGGTTTTAACTCGAATTTGACCCAGCTGTAGTACTGTCCAAGTGTCACATGGAATTTGACTAAATTAAACGATAGACATCAAATTCACATAAATTTTTTTCCTGCTTATTATTATTATTATTTTGCTTTGGTATGGCCACTTATGATATAAACACAATCTAAATAAGATACCAGAGGCAAAGTGATATATTGGAAGGTACATGTGCTTTAGATCCAAAGACCTGGCTTGTTCCATTTTAGCAGAGTGAACACAAGTTAAGTCGCTTTGTCACCTTGGACGCTGAAATATTTCCAAATTTATGTTTGGACTATTTCCAAAAAAATGTTAGCCAAGTATTTAGTCCGTCTGTCTATCTATTACTTTATCTGTCTACCTACCTAGTTTCCACTCAGGGAATGACTCCTCTCTCTGATTCACCAGGCTAAGCTCCTTCTCAAACTGGGTTTTTCTAAGACAATGTTGAACCCTGTGCAGAATCAAGATGAGAGAAGCGCTATAAGCATGTCCTTCGTTTGCTTGGTAGTGGTTCCTTCACTCACTGGTAAAGCCAACCAGGAGTATGCATTCTGCTGGGTCCAAAATGAAAGTCTCGGTTTTGCACGGATACCATTTCATTTGACTTGGCCAGGATGCTCATCAACGAGACATCCCTGGTCCAGGGGGGTCCGAGTGGGAGTAGTGCTACTCTGTCCTTTGGGGCCCATCCCTCCGCCACCAGGTGTATTGATACCTAACGTTATTTTCATCTTTCAAACATTGTTTTCAAAGGGCATGGGGAAGTGTATAGGCTAATAAGAAAATGTACATATTAAAAAAATACATCCTAATTCATTATTACGCTTCTTATACCTAAACTACAGTATCTCTAGATTAGCACCAAGTGACCAACACTTGATTCCTGATATGAACTCTGGGAAAGTTCCTTTTATATGTAGTTGATTTGCTTAATTCGTTTGTGATTTAAGTTATTATTTAAAATGACAATTAGAAAAATTGCATTTTTAGTGAAAATGATACTTTTTTTCCCCTTAAAAATCCTAATTGTTTTATACAATGGTCTTGCATATTTTTTTTTCAATTCAAATATACTACTTGGATTGTGTTTTCAAATTCTTTTATAACCATATCTGGAAACAGACATTAGTTAATTACATATAATGATTCAAAGAAATGTATATTTAAGGTTAATATTCAATTTGCACTGGTTAATCATGAACATTTGGGGAATATTTTTGTCATACTGAATGAGAAAAGCAGCTTATTCAAGACAGATGGTTTGATTTAATTCAAGCAACAATATATACATTTAGAATAAAATTACATAATTATTCAAAAAATCATCTATTTGTGAATTTCTGTGTATAGTAACTATAGACAAGTATTCAGACAATTCACAAGTATCAGACAATTCACCAGGCATTTTCAAAGTTATTTGTTTTTATAATGTATTCACCTTCATCTTTAATTCAACAATCCAACAGGGTATTAAGCAATCAAGGTCAAGCAACCATTTGAAAAAATAACAATTGGTATGAAGTATGTGCTTAGTACCTTACTAGTTAATATTGAGAGAAGGCAATGGCACCCCACTCCAGTACTCTTGCCTGGAAAATCCTATGGGTGGAGGAGCCTGGTAGGCTGCAGTCCATGGGGTTGTGAAGAGTCGGATACGACTAAGCGACTTAACTTTTACTTTTCACTTTCATGCATTGGAGAAGGAAAAGGCAGCCCTCTCCAGTGTTCTTGCCTGGAGAATCCCAGGGATGGGGGAGCCTGGTGGGCTGCTGTCTATGGGATCGCACAGAGTCGGACACGACTGAAGTGACTTAGCAGCAGCAGCAGCAGCAGTTAATATTGAGAGTTACTGTGAAGTAACAGTAGGGACGATAGATTGAAAACTAGATTAAGTAAAATGTATGATATGTAAGATGATGGTAAATGCTATTTAAAACACAAAAAAGTCAGGGAAGGGCAATAGAGAACCAGGGATGTGGCAGAAGTTTTAAGCCCAGTGGCCGGGGCAACAGTATTCAGAGATGGGCAGGGTTTCATGAGGAAGATACTGCACAGATGTGGAATCAGAAAGGCCTTTCCTTCACACATGCAAAGATTCATTTGCAGTTAAATAATTCTGGAATATTTTTCAGAAAATAGCATATTTTCTTATGCTATCAGTTCAGCTAAGTTGTTCAGTATGTTTGATTCTTTGCCTCCCCATGGACTGCAGCACACCAGGCTTCCCTGTCCATCACCAACTCCTGGAGCTTTCTCCAATTCATGTCCATCGAGTCCGTGATGCCGTCCAACCATCTCATCCTCTGTCGTCCCCTTCTCCTCCTGCCTTCAATTTTTCCCAGCATCAGGGTCTTTTCCAATGAGTCAGTTCTTTGCATCAGGTGGCCAAAGTATTGGAGTTTCAGCTTCAGCATCAGTCCTTCCAATGTCAGGATTGATTTCCTTTAGGTTGGACTGATTTGATCTCCTTGAAGTCAAGAGTCTTCTCCAGCACCACAGTTTAAAAGCATCAGTTGTTCACTGTTCATCTTTCTTTATGGTCCAACTCTCACATCCATACATGACTACTGGAAAAACCATAGCTTTGACTAGGTCGGCAAAGTAATGTCTCTGCTTTTTAATATGCTGTTTAGGTTGGTCATAGCTTTTCTTCCAAGGCTATACTATAGTATGAGCTAAATAAATCAAGTAACTTGGAATCAATCAAGAATAAAGCTTGCAGTACATTCCATTAAACTGAAAAAAAAAAAAAACACAACAGTCTCTTCTTTATTTCAGTTTCTCAATTCTAATAATGTACTCTGCAGATACACTGTAGAATAATGTATTCTACAGATACAGGAGTATATTCCACAGATAAACTCATTGCAAGGTTCAGACTTAAGTTGAAGAAAGTAAGAAAGATCATTTGGGTATGACCTAAATCAAATTCCTTATGGTTATATAGTGGAAGTGACAAATAGATTCAAGGGATTAGATCTGATAGGCAGAGTACCTGAAGAACTATGGATGGAAGTTTGTAACGTTGTACAGGAGGTGGTGATCAAAACCATCCCCAAGAAAAATAAATGAAAAAAGTTGCAAAATAAATGCAAAATAGTTGTCTGAGGAGGCCTTACAAATAACTGAGAAAAGAAGAGAAGCAAAAGACAAAGGAGAAAAGGAAAGCTATGTCCATCTGAGTGCAGAGTTCCAAATAATAGCAAGGCGAGATAAGAAAACCTTCTTCGGCGATCAATGCAAACAAATAGAGGCAAACAATAGAAAGGGTAAGACTAGAGATATCTTCAAGAAAATTAGAGATACCAAGGGAACATTTCATGCAAAGATAGGCACAATAAAGGACAGAAATGGTATGGACCTAACAGAAGCAGAAGATATCAAGAAGAGGTGGGAAGAATACACAGAAGAACTGTACAAAAAATATTTTAATGACCCAGATAACCACGATGGTGTGCTCACTCACCTAGAGCCGGATATCCTGGAATGTGAAGTCTAGTGGGCCTTTGGAAGCATCACTATGAACAAAGCTAGTGGAGGTGATGGAATTCTGGTTGAGCTATTTCACATCCTAAAAGATGATGCTGTGAAGTATTGCACTCAATATGCCAGCAAATTTGGAAAACTCAGCAGTGGCCACAGGACTGGAAAAGGTCTGTTTTCATTCCTATTCCAAAGAAAGGCAATGCCAAGGAATGTTCAAACTTCCGCACAGTTGCACTCATCTCACACACGAGCAAAATACTGCTCAAAATTCTCCAATCCAATCTTCAACAGTACATGAACCAAAAACTTACAGATGTTCAAGCTGGATTTAGAAAAGGCAGAGGAATTGGAGATCACATTGTCAATATCCGTTGGGTCATTGAAAAAGCACAAGAATTCCAGAAAAACATCTACTTATGCTTTATTGACTATGCAAAAGCCTTTGGCTGTGTAGTCACAACAAACCGTGGAAAATTCTTCGAGAGATGGGAATACCAGACCACCTTAACTACCTCCTGAGAAATCTGTATGCAGATCAAGAAGCAACAGTTAGAACCAGGCATGGAACAACAGACTGGTTCCAAATGGGAAAGGAGTCCATCAAGGTTGTATATTGTCACCCTGCTTATTTAACTTATATGCAGAGTACATCATGTGAAATGCCAGGCTGGATGAAGCACAAGCTGGAATCAAGATTGCTGGGAGAAATATCAATAACCTCAGATACGCAGATGACACCACCCTTATGGCAGAAAGCAAAGAAGAACTAACCAGCCTCTTGATGAAAATGAAAGAGAAGAGTGAAAAAGCTGACTTAAAACTCAACATCCAAAAAAGAAAGATGATGGTACCTGGTCCCATCACTTCCTGGCAAATAGATAGGGAAACAATGGAAACAGTGACAGACTTTATTTTCTTGGGTTCCAAAATCACTGCAGATGGTGACTGCACCCATGAAATTAAAAGACGCTTGCTCCTTGGAAAAAGAGCTATGACCAAACCTAGACAGCATATTCAAAAGCAGAGACATTACTTTGCTGACAAATGTCCATCTAGTCAAAGATACGGTTTTTCCAGTAGTCATGTATGGATGTGAGAGCTGGACCTAAAGAAAGATGAACAGTGAACAACTGATGATTTTGAATTGTGGTGTTGAAGACGATTGAGAGTCCCTTGGACTGCAAGGAAATTCACCAGTCCATCTTAAAGGAAATCAGTCCTGAATATTCATTGGAAGGTCTGGTGCTGAAGCTGAAACTCTGATACTTTGGCCACCTGATGCAAAGAACTGACTCATTGGAAAAGACCTGGATGCTGGGAAGAATTGAAGGCAGGAGGAGAAGGGACTACAGTGGATGAGGTGGTTGGATGGCATCACTGACTCAATGGACATGTATCTGAGCAGGCTCCTGGAGTTGGTGATGGACAGGGAGGCCTGGTATGCTGCAGTCCATGGGGTCACAAAGAGTCAGACACGACTGAGTAACTCAACTGACTGACAGATACACTTACATATTCATGCAAATAAATATTGTAAGGAAATCTATCATGGCATTNTTGGTGATGGACAGGGAGGCCTGGTATGCTGCAGTCCATGGGGTCACAAAGAGTCAGACACGACTGAGTAACTCAACTGACTGACAGATACACTTACATATTCATGCAAATAAATATTGTAAGGAAATCTATCATGGCATTAATTGCAGCAGCAAAAGTTTATTAGTTATTTTGGTCATCCCATGTGGCATTCAGGATCCCTGCCAGGGGTCCAACCTGTGTCCCCTGCAGTGGAAGCATGGAGACTTCATCACTGGACCACCAGCGAATTCCCTGTGAGAGCAAAAGCTTAGAAGCAATTGGAAGGATTGTCACTGAGGGACAAATTAAATAAATTATGGGACATTCACAGCGTGGATATACATAGCTTTTATAAAGAATGAAGCAACCTTTACTCTACCAATGTGGAACAGTTTCCCTGGTGAATTGTTAAATGAAAAAAAGCAAGGTGCAGAAGAATAGGCATAGCAAGTGATCCCTGTGTTTAAAAATTATATGTATAAAATGTCTACGTAAAACAATATGCATATGTAGATGGAGGCTGTCTTTGAATGAACATCGTTAAGTTAGTTGCAGCTTTGTGGTTGGGAGACTGGAGGTGGGGATATTGCTCCTTTTTATTGTATCCTCCATTTTATCACTTGAATTTTGGTCAGGTGCATACATTATCTGTTAAACTTAAAAAAAAAAATCAACATCACTGTAAATGTTAGCTTGGGGCCAAGAATCTCTGGGTTTAAAATGAAAGAAAATTATTATGATTGATTAAAAAATTTTTACTCAAAATTAGTTTTTTAAAATTAAATTTCAATAAACATTTATATGCAACTAATAGGCGTTGTCAAGCACTGTTTTAGGCACTGGCAAGTCAAGGATTTTACCCCTTGTTCGTCTCGAAATGGCATAATTTGGCAGAAGAGAGTCACATAAATTATTTAGGGTTAATTTATCTCTAGAATAACTACCAAAGTGCAAAGCAAGTAGAGGTTCATAGGTATGGACAACTCTGACCCTTAGAATGTGTGACTTTAGGCAAAGTAAACGATTAACCTCTAGTTTCTTTGTAAAATAGTGTTAAATAATAAGTACTTAGGTCAGGGCATGGGTTTGATGTTTTAATCATATAGAACGCATTTCCTTAGTACAGGGCTTGTCATTAAATATAGTGCAGTAAATGTTGGCTATTTTCATTTATCAGTTCCCTTTCAAATCAGGAAGAAAAAAAAAAAGCCCTCTAAGCAAGTGTGATCATCAATCCTGTAGTAGCTGTAGCAGTTTGAGACAGGAAGGTAAAGAAAGATGAACATGGAAGGACTGGTGATAACCAAGCTGGCTATTGACTAGCGAGTGCAATTTCAGAAGCAGGAAGAAAGGGGAGGGTATTTTAGGCAAAGGCAAGATGAGCAGAGAGGTGTGGAAGAGGATTCAGAGTGTGTTTGGACAATGGATTGGGACTCGCTGGTTCGACCTAGAGTCACACCTAGGCTAGGGGTTGGGGAGGAAGGAGCATTTGGTGGAAGATGAGGGAAGCGAGTAAGCAGTGTTGGTCGTAGGGGTCCTTGTAGGCCAAGCTTAAGAGTTGGGATCCAGGGCTTCCCTGGTGGTCCAGTGGTCGAGGATCTGCCTTTCAAGCAGGAGACACAGGTTTAATCATGGTCTGGAAAGATCCCACACGCCACAGAACGACTAAGTCCATGTGCCACAATTGCTGAGCCCATGCTCGAGAGCCCATGAGCTGCAACTGCTGAGCCTGTGTGCTGCAAGTGCTGAAGTTCACGCACCTTAGAGCCGGTGCAGGAAGCAAGGAAGCCCAAGCACAGCCCAAAATAAATACATTAACTAATTAAAAAAAAAAAAAGAGTTGGGATTTATCTTTCATTGGAATCCAGATTGTAGAAGACTGAGGAGAGGATGGGGTGGGAGGAAATAGGAAGAGGAATGATGAAGAGGAGAGAAAGGGCCACAGGGTCAAGGGAGAAATTGAAGACGATGGGGATGGAGGGCCTTAGATATTTAATGGAGCAGGCAGCAAGGGGACAAAATCAAGACATGCAGGCTTAGCTTTGTAAAGGGGTCAGGATCCTTCTGAAACAGACAGCAAAGGAGAAAAGTGGTGAAGATGCAGATGAAGTGAGCATGGAGGGAAGTGAGGTTGAGAGCCTTCATGCCTGTTGAGATTTATTCTCTTGAAGTCTGGAAGGAGATGATGTGCTGAGAGTAAGTGTGCCTGGAGTGAGATTTTAGGATTTAGGGTGAAAGGTGAGGATTTGGACAACCCACTGTGTGAAATGTAAGAAATAGTTGATTCAGGAGGAGGAGAGGCTTGACCAATGCCTACGCCTTGTGTTAGTCGAAGGTGCCTGAGGGGCCATGTGGTTCTCGATACAACAGCTTGGACCCTGGAAATGAAAGGGCCCAAAAAGATGACCAGACCCACGCAGATGCAAGGGAGTTGGGAAGGGAGCATGCGGTTTAGAGTGTGGCTGGTGAACAGAGGAGGAAGTGAAGCTGAGAAAAGTTGATGGAGTCAGTCTTAGGAGAAGAGGAGGAGGTTAAGTGCCTGGCAGGGACCCAGTGACTCTAGGGAGTGGGTGGATGAGCAGAGATGACCACTCTGTCGTGCCTGGAGGGGGAGGGCACTTCATTCAAGATTTTATATATTTATGTACTTTTATTTGACAGAAAAGAACTGTTTTAAAAATGGCGTTGGAATTCTCACAATAGCTCAATAGTTTCAATTTTTGGTAGAGATCATGAGCAGTATGCCCCGGGCTCAAAGGAAATTTTCCTTGAGAGCTCTGTTAAAGCTATATGCCATCGTTAGAGGGTAAGCACAGAGGACTTATATAAGTGGTAGGGGCGGGGGAGCAAGGTTTTAACAAAGGCATCGCAGTTCTCAGCCAACTCCCTGGAAACCTCTAGTTTTCACTCATAGGAAGAAAAACACTAACATAAGTACAATGATTTTTATTTCTTTATTTTTAAAGGTAAAGCCAGTAACCCACAGCAGGATCAATGTGTCATCTCGCTTTCGAAAACCACTTCTGGAACCCTGCACTATCTTGTAAGTTGGAATCCTTCACGTTTCGGGTCAAAATTAGTGTGGTGGTTTCCTTCTGGTTTGGGACTTCTTTTGTAGTTTAAAGGCGTAACTGTGTCAAATGGTTTACTTCACTGGCTTTGCCTTTTTTTCAGCTTGATTGCAAATGGAGACCTCATAAACCCGGCTTCTCGACTCCTCATTCCTAGAAAAGCCTTGAATCAGTGGGATCACGTACTGCAGATGGTCACGGAAAAGATAACTCTGAGGAGTGGGGCTGTCCACAGGTATGTCAGAGTAATCTTCTTGCAAATGGATGGGATTCGGAATTATTGAGGATATTCCCATGAGGCCCTGGAGACACTGGTCCCTAGATCTGAATTTCAGGTCACTAGTTTCTCTCTGTGTGCCTCAGTTTCTTTATCTGTAAAATGAGCACATAAGTATTCATCCCTTGTAGAATTGTTTTCCAGTTTATATTTTTGTTACTTTTTATGTTGCTTTTCTCATGCAGTTATGTTAAATTTTGATGCAGTCAAATTTTCAGGCTTTCATTATGATCATTAAGTTCTATGATTAACTTAGGTTCTCTTCACTCCTAGATTATAAAAAATTATCCCACATTTTCATCTTTCAAGTTTTAACTTTCGTTTAAACCTTTGATCCTTTTGGATTTGATTTTGGTATCAGGAGTAAAGGCAGATCTCAATAGTTATATATTGATATTTTTAAAAAAGATATATCGTTTTGTCTTTTGACACATACACAGATGTAAACCCACTCAATAAATGCTCTGAAGCACACAAAGATTATATAAACACAATTGCATGCCCAGATACACCTATTCATACATATATTGATGTGAACAAATTGATAAATAGAAATAAAATACAGGCCAGGACAAACACAGAAATGAGAATATAGTTATATGTCCCTTGAACATGTGGCTACTCGGAGAGACTTAATTCTTTTTTTTTTTTTTTTTAACTTTTAATTTTGTATTGGGTAGAGCCATTGAGCAATATTATGATAGTTTCGGGTGACAGCAAAGGAACTCAGCCATATAGACATGTGTATCCGTTCTCCCCACACTCGCCTCCCACCCAGGCTGCCACATAACATTGAGCAGAGTTCCATGTTGGAGAAGCTTAGTTCTTAGTGTAATGCCAGTCATGAGTGAGATTTGCATGTTGCTCACTTGGGACACCCCCACCCTCCCTTAATAGAACACGGTGGGTTGAAAACACCTGCTGGTGGTTTAGTCGCCAAGTCGTGCAACACCATGAACTAGCCCGCCAGGCTCCTCTGTCCATGAGATTCTCCAGGCAGGAAGACTGGAGTGGGTTGCCATTTCCTTCTGCAGGGAATCTTCCTGTCCTGGGAATTGAACCTTGGTTCTCTTATATTGCAGGCAGATTCCTTACGACTGAGCTAAACAGAACATAAGTAATTCTTATGGTTGGACCATTCCCGGGCATCAGTATATATATCAAAAACATCCCACACAAATTCGTTCAACTCCTTGTTTATAATTCTCATGTTTTGTAGCAAAGGAAGAAAGCAGGTCAGCAACAGTCACATAAAAGAAGGCTAAGTTCACAGGCTAGAATTTATTCAGTCTCCTTTACCTGTCTGTAGAGAAAACCAGTCAAATCTTGGCTGTTGCCAGATCCACAACTTTGCTGTCTTTTAATTTCTAGCTGTAAAAGTTAATGATAGATTCAGATCTTCCTATTTTGAAGGTAAACGAGAGAAGAAGAACGTATGGGTCTAGGCCTCCACTTAGGGGTTGGTTTCCAACAGGTTCTCCACCAAGGGCAGATTTACCAGTAAGGGTTGCTGGCAGTGTCCAGAGTCATAGGGATTAGAGGTGGCTACTACTTCCATCCCATGGGAAGAGGCCAAGGGTGCTATTGACATCCTACAATTCCCAGGACAGCCTCCCACCTCTCCTACAATTATCAGATCCAAACGTCAATAATGTCCAGAGGCCCTGGTCTAGGTCAAGGCAGGAAAGCCAGATTATCTGGGTTAAGTGTTGATATTTAGACTTGTAGGGATAGAAGTGTGTACTTTGGCATCTTCGTACTAACTCGACACTAACACACTTTAGGGGGTTAAGTGGCTGCTTTTATTTTACTTCTTGACTCCATACAATACGGCCTTTCACATAATCAGTAAATAAACAGATCAATGGATTTTTTTTCTTTTGAAATGTCACTACCCTTAGTTTTGTGATATAAGAAGTCTGAGAACTTTTAAAATGATCATCTTATAATCCTTTCAGTTACTAACTCTTGTTTATCACCTTCAGAAACATGCATTGTCTTCTTTATGGCGTGGTTTTCTAAGCCGTCTGTTTTTTTCTTGCTCTTTAAACAAACTGTGTGGACACTTTAAATCGTCTAGCAAGGTTATCACTGTTCTCTTAATAAGTAACATATTGTAGTTTGCAGCAGCAGTTTTACAGTAAAGGGAGGTTCTTGTGAAATCCCTTGATTCTGGGAAGATGACGGAAGGCAAAAAAAAAGAGAAGCATGAACGCTATGCAGTTCTGCATCATTAATACTCGCAACGGGTTCTTTCACCTCCTGCCCTGGCACCTCTTGTTTTCTGACCTAGTTCTGTGTGTTTCTATATAAAATTCTGTCTGAGGGCTGCTCTTGGATGTTAACCTAAAGAGTGCATTAAGAAAATAAATTTTCTAAGTGCTCACGGGATAAAGAGAAGAATCAAACTTCAGTGGAAGTCAAGCTTCCTTTAAAGTATGACATTCTCAAAACGGCAACCCACTCCAGTATTCTTGCCTGGAGAATTTCATGGACAGAGGAGCCTGGCAGGCTCCAGTTCATGGGGTTGTAAAAGAGTTGGACATGACCGAGCACTCTCCCACACACACACACACACGCACACGTGCACACACACACACACACACACACACACACATTCTCTACAAGTTAATTCTCTCCCTCTAAGCTCTAAACATGGCAGCAATAGGGGATCCTTATGTTAGACTGTCAGGTTTCTGTATAGCTAGACCGTAATTGCATCTGCACTGGTACTTAGCTGAGTCTTAAGACTTTGAGACATTTATAATTCAATGTTTAGCATGGTATCAAATGAGCCAATTTAGAAATAGAGTTTTTAATTGACTGTGATTTTAGCGGTTCTTGAAATGCTTGTTAACATTTGAATTGCTGGCATTCATATTTTGGCAGACTCTACACTTTAGAAGGGAAACTGGTTGAGAGTGGGGCAGAGCTGGAGAACGGGCAGTTTTATGTGGCTGTCGGCAGAGATAAGTTTAAGAAGTTGCCTTACAGTGAATTACTTTTCGACAAGTCGACGATAAGAAAGTCTTACGGGTACGTTTGCATCCTCACTCACGTCTCATAGTTTAGTTATCACTTGAAATAGCATTGAATCTTACGCTGTTTTTTAGAATCTTGTTTATCGGTTAGAACGGAAAGGATGTCTGATACACGTTGATCGCTATTTTGCTGTGATTGGAGGTTGAGAACTATTGCATAAAAATATAATATTGAGGAATCTGTGACAGTATTTTTTAGCCATTCACTTATGAATTTATAATAAATATAAAGATTTATTTTTGTGACAAAGGCACAGGGCAGTGAGCTTCTCTACAACATACGCTTTTAGAAGTCTTAAAAACGTTAACTTGATTGAATAAATTTTCAGTTAATGTGTAGAGAAATATCTACAGGTGGTTAAGAAATAATATTTTCTGCTTAAAAAATAAACTGTAAAATATAGAAATGATATTTCTTTTATACAAATAAGTGGAGTGCTGGGTGTATAGTTATTTCAGGCAAAATTTTAAGGGTTACCCTTATAATTGCACACAGTGCACAGAGAACCCTTTTGCTCTATGAGATGTTGTACGTTTGTAAAGAATGCCTTTCAGCCCAGCAGGTGGACTGCCCAGGCATGCGTCTGCATGAAGAGCCTCGGCCCCTGCTTGCAGGGACCCTTGGGCTTGCTCATGGTGCCCTGAGGTCCATCGCCACTGCTTTTCCGTGCCTACTTGGCTGGAAAACTGACTTTGTGTAGTTGCTCCTCCTTGGATGGGTGACATGTGACAGAGATAGAGCAGAATGTCACCAGTGTGTTCTGCATTGATTTGTCATCCCATGTAGCTTGATGGAGAGACTAACCAAGGGTTTCTCAATATGGAATAGGCGGAATGGAATTTCAGGGGTGGTATTTGAAGTATCGCAAAGAGCACATTGCTTTCTAGCACTTTGGAACTATTTACCAGACTTATTGCCAACCATCCTTACCCATCCGTGAGATCAGGTCCTTCACAGCGTTGCTTTGAGAGAAGCAGCGCGGGGTTAGACTGCTGTGGGTTTACTACACACTGCAGCGAGAGCTTGTGCTTGTACTTGATGGCGGTGAGAAAACCTGCTCACGGGGGCCTTTCTAAGGCAGGTCAGTGAAGATTGCCTTTACCTCGTGGCTTCTTATTTTCAGAGAGGTTCAGCTGGGTTTTGACCTGGATCTTTTCCTGTAAAGAGACATCTGGGAAATACTTAGGGCCAAAGAGAAGTTTTTAAATTTTTTGGTGAGAATGACTGGTTTAGAAACTCCCTAAATATAAATGCTAGTGTTTTACCATTCTGTGCTTCTACCAGATATGATAGACATGATAAAAAAAAACTTTATCATTTTTAGTTTTAAACACAATCTGGCAAAATCCTCACTCAGCTTGGGAGATGCCTTTTTTTTTTTTTGAAATTAAAATAAAAAATTTAGGGATTTTAAATGGTATGAAAAAGTTAAAGGTGGTACTAAATTTATTTGTAAGCATCAACTAAAATGCTATACAAGAAAACATTAAGAATCTTTTGGACAGCGGAAACTAACACAACATTGTAAAACAATTATACTCCAATTAAAAAAATAATCTTTTGGAATGGAATTTGGAAATGCTTTGGTGGTCTTTGTGAAACTGGAGAAGTCAGTGGTACTTTTTGTGGAATACTGATGTCTGTAAGTAGTTGAGTTCCAGGTCGGGGTGACAAACTGAGATGTTAATTATCTTGCTTTGTATATTATTTGTGAATAATATTCAGATTTCTAAATTGTAATTTGTTTTCACAGTCAGAAAACCTCTTCACTACCTCCAATTGTAGGATCCAGAAAGTCTAAAGGCAGTGTGAGTATCGTACACTTTATTCATTAATGTTCTGTATTTCTATACTATAACAGAGAGGTTGTCCGTTGGGTTTCAATTAAATTCGAAGAAATAAAACTTAGCCACCTTGTGGCATATAAGCAATTATGTGAAACAACATTAGAACATTAATGTTACAACTAAGTTTCTAGAGGAGAGCTAATATTTTAAAAATATGGATTTCAAAAGAGATTATTTTTTTTCCTAATATGTAGACTTGATAAAATTTGTACCAGCTTGATATCTAGGCAGTAATACATAAATGAGAAGAAAGGCTGTTTTAGGTCACATCACTGGTCTGCCCAGCGTTGTTTTCTGTCACTGACAAAGACTAAAAAGAAAGTGCATGTAACAGAATGGCAATCCTCAGTTATATTTTTAAAAAAGATTGAGAATCACTCTCAATAGTTAGCTCCTTATCAGAATCTTTTTTTGTCCACCATTCATTCATTTATTTGTTAATTCAGCATAATCTATTGAATACCCATTACGTGGGAACTGTGACAAGCATTTAGTAGGTAATTTCTTAACCTGTTTGTATGTTTTGTCTGTACCCCATCATGGGGATGAGCTTCCTGTCCTGTTGGAGTATTGCTCTGACAGGTCTTCTTAGCTGAAACTTCTCTTTCTGCTCTTTTGGTTGAATTTCTTGACCTGTAGAGGTCAGAATTGATCTGATATTTTCCCTTTCTGAATTAAATAAGCAGAACTCTTAATTGGTGTCTTGTAAAATAAGTGGCTGCTGGACAATGATATTGTCTCCTAATGATGATTTAGATATTCCTTCCCCTCCCCCTTTTCTGTAACATCGTGTGAAACTCTTGAAAAAAAATTTGTGTGTGAAGAAATAGTGCTGACCTTGGCCAAGTTTCTGAGCTTGGATGCCTGAGGAAATGGTGGTACTATGGCTAATTAGAGGGCAGCTGAGGAAAGAATCACCTGCTTAATTTCTAATGCATTGAGTTGTCCATGTCATCATGGAGTCTAGCTGCAGACTGCTCAGCAAGTAGTTGTAAATGGCAGAGACTGAGGACATCAGATGAGAATTTGCATGTTCATCCACGTGATGCTCATAGTCGAAGAGCAGAGGCGTGTCATGGTGACGTTCTTTCCTCACACCCATCACAGCCTGGCGAGGAGCTGGCTTCATCACACTGTTGAGTGGGAGGATGGGGAAGTGGGAATAGAGAGGGTTGGGGGCCGAGCTCACAGTGAGAGCCACAGAGGACCCATAACTTCATGGATATGAAGAACAAGGGGAGAGAGAGTGATCCAGTAACTGAAAAATATATTGTAACCATCATAAAGCTAAGTGTGTGCTTGCATACTAAATCACTTCAGTTGTATCTGGCTCTCTGCGATCCTATGGACTATAGCCTGCCAGGCTCTTGTGTCCATGGATTCTCCAGGCAAGAATACTGGAGTGGGTTGCCATGCCTTCCTCCAGGAGATCTTCCCGTCACAAGGAGCGAACCCGTGTCTCTTAGTCTTCTGCATTGGCAGGCGAGTTCTTTAGCGCTAGCGCCACCTGAAAGTGAAGTGGAAGTGAAGTCGCTCAGTTGTGTCCGACTCTTTGCGACCCCATGGACTGTAGCCTATCAGGCTCCTCCGTCCATGGGATTTTCCAGGCAAGAGTGCTGGAGTGGATTGCCATTTCCTTCTCCAGGGGGTCTTCCAGACCCAGGAATCGAACCCAGGTCTCCGGCATTACAGGCAGACGCTTTACTGTCTGAGCCACCAGGGAAGCGCCACCTGGGAAGCCTGTAAAGCTAAATAAAGTCCAGGAATTCAGATTTGGGAGACTACCCTTCTTTTCTTCAGGACTTTGGAGTGGAGTCTCTTCCATGTACTATGCACATATGAGTTCATTAACCCTCACAGTATAGCTGGAAAGGGGATGGTTAAACAGAGACCAAGTGTGGTTGAATAACTGATTCAGATCACAGGAAAGTTCATGTCAGAACCAAGATCAGGACTCAGGCCTTTACATTCACAATGACTGAACTTTGGGATTAGATGCCTATTATTCTTCTGAAATTTAGAATGATTTTTAAACATTAAAAATGTGTTTCCAATTTTCAAATCCATCCACAGTAGGCACATGTGTACCTCTTCTTGATCACTTGTTTGGAAGTTCTTTCGAATCTGTGCTATGAATACTGGGTCATCTAATGATGACTGGCTATGTCTTCTGTGTGTCTGGCCTAGAACTAAGCCTTGAGCAAAAAGACACAACACTGTCTCTTAGCTCTGTCCTACTCAAGGAGACAAAGTTATACAAATGATACCACAAAGCAGTGTATAATTGCAAAGTGTGATTAAAGTGAGAGAAAAGGATAGAACGATATGCAGGAAAATAAAAGGAGAATTTAGATATGTGTGTCAGGCAAAGGTCTCTTTGAGGAAGTGACCTTTAAGGACTCAAAGTTATGTTTTGAGATGAGTTTCCATCTCGTACACAAGCAAAGACCCAATGTTATATTGCCATGCTCTGACTTAGAATAACACAGTGATAGCAGAGTCTGTCCGTTTTCTCATAATGCTTTCTCATGAAGCATTCTATAGATACATCTATCCATTTATCCGGTCATCCAGCCATCCATCCAACACATGTTTAACAAGCACCTACTGAGTGTCAGGATATTCCTTCAAGCAGCTGGCAGAGTGGTGACAAGCTTTCAGACCGCACGGAACTTCTGTTGTAGTGCCTGTGTCTGTGTGGGGCAGGGAGGGGTGGAAGAACGGGGGTAGACAGATGATCAATATCTAAACAAATATATAATTTCAGGTGGTGATAAGTGCCATGAGGACAATAAAATGTGGCAAGGTACTTGTTGATATAAAATGCTCTGAGACTGAGACTTTAATGAGGTAAAGCAGCCAGCCATACAAGGTGCGGGCAGGGGCAAAAGAACCTCCAAGGCAGGCCCTCGGGAAAGAGCTTGGCGTAAAGAAAGGGGACAGAAAGAAGGCTGGGGTGGTCTGTGATGAGATTGGAGAGGCAGGCAGGGCCCAAGGGTGCAGGCCATGGGTGGAGTTTGGATTCCTTTCCATTTGAGGGGCAGAGGAAGGGAGTGATAGAATTTGATTTCTGTTTTTAAAAGATCATTCTGGCTGTGGTGTCTGCAGAGAAGTGGGTGGGGCAAGAACAGAAGCCGGGGGCAGTGGGATGGCTGGAGTCCTGAGTGATGCGGGCAACTGGGACAGGAGGCAGCAACGGACATTGTATGTTGTCACGGATGGCTGCATTCATCCAGTAGCCATTTATTGAGTCCAAATTATGTCCCGAGCACTAGGAGAAGGGGACGACAGAAGATGAGATGGTTGGATGGCATCACCGACTCCGTGGGCATGAGTTTGAGTAAAACCTGGGAGTTATGTGATGGATAGGGAGGCCTGGTGTACTGCGGTCCATAGGGTTGCAAAGAGTTGGATATGACTGAGTGACTGAACTGAACTGAACTGTTTTAGTGCTTGTGGGGAAGGGGAGGCAGAGATTCCAGAGAAAACCATAAATGTCTGAAGCCTCCATTCTGGAGCAGGAAAAAGACAAACTAATACACAGTTAACATTAATCAGGGATAAACTTGAAGAAACATGTATCAGGATACGGGAGGATAAAGTTAGAGAGGGTGCAGTACCCCCTGGGTGGCCAGAGTGGGCTTCTTGTAGGAGATTATATTCAGCAGAGGGGCATAATCCCCTGGGCACACAGTGAGGTTCCATGAAACCTATCTAGTAGATTTGTGAGTGACTGGCTATGAACCACACAGAGAGAATATGCCACATCGGGCATTCCAAAGTCACAAACTCAGGAACTTTTTAAGGGAAGGATCAATTTGCTTCTTTCCTTTAACTAATTGGTTCCCTGGAGAATATATATATTTTCAAGATCTTTAATTGCTTGGCACGGAGTTGGGGTGAGTGTGAGTGAAGGGGACTATGAGAGAGCTGGGTTACAACTTAAGGAGCTACTTTCTGTTCAGTTCAAGGGAAGACATCCCTGAACTCGTGATGCAAATCAAAGGGGACCCAGAGTTGGATTTTTAGGAATTCTTTTCTCCACAAGCTTTCTAGGAATGGCTATCTTGCATAATGAAGGGAAGTGTGGATGGGGGCCTGACAGAGCTTAAAAAAGAGAGAGAGAAAGCTGCTACACTCTCCATAGAGGACCTACTGTGCAGAAGTGATGGGTCAGCAAGGCCCCACCCTTGTGGTAGGAAATGTAGGTAATAGGTTTTGGGGTAAAGGTGAGGAGGTTCGGTGGGGGGTCCAGCAACCCTTTCAAAACAGCCAGGCAATGCCCTGTGCAAAGCAGGAAAAGACCAGAAGTCACCCCTCACACAGTGTAGGGGGGTGTCACAGAAACAAGTACTTTAAGATTCTAGCCTGGGAAACAAAAGGAAGAGATAAGTGAATCCTCTGAAGTTCTATTAAGTTTGAAAAATTAACCACCAGAGGGAGGCTGTCCTCTAGCTGTGAGGTTTCAGCACACAGAGTCCAAGCACCCTCTAGTGGAAGAGACATAAAATCAGGGACATGCTTGAAAGTTGGAGCCAAAGACTACCTTACGTTGTCCTCTGCTGCTGCTGCTGCTGCTGCTGCTGCTAAGTCGCTTCAGTCGTGTTCGACTCTGTGCGACCCCAGAGACGGCAGCCCACCAGGCTCCCCCGTCCCTGGGATTCTCCAGGCAAGAACACTGGCGTGGGTTGCCATTCAGTTGTCCTTAATTCCCAAGTGGCTAATTTATCTTGTGATCAACAATTTACAGGTTCAAATATGGCAATTGCTCAGGTTTTGGTGAGAAAACATGATTATCCATGTATCACAAAGTCACAGTGAAAGGTCTATTCTGAAGCTTCCAGAACTCCATTTTGCTTTTTGGGAACCTGTGTCCAGTTTGGATAAAGAGATTTCTCACACTTCCCATCAGCAAATACACAGAGAAACACCAGCCTGAGTCTGAGTGTGGTCCCCTGCTCACAAGGTCTCCTGGATGCTTCGCTGAAATACACACACTGTGAGTGCTGCTGTGTGCGGCAAACCCCTCACAAAATCACTTTACGAGGGATTTTGTGATGTATCATGGCTTTTGTGTCTTTGGTTCATGTTCATGAAGGCTTAAAGTGAGTTTACCATGGTAATGACAGAAACCTGAGTTGACTGGATCTTGTTGGAAAGAGCCTAGGGAATTATCTAAAACAATCCCAATTTGAGTAGAGCAAGGAGGTGATCGAAGGGCTCTTTTTAGTTTTCTGTTGGTCTGAGCCAGAGGTTTGGTATTTCTGTCAGGTATTTTGATATGTGTATGAGGGAAAGAACAGGACAGTGCCTGAATGATCACACAGGGTCTAGTGTTTGCATGGGGCGCCCTGTAAAATGAGACTGCTGCTTGATGTCTTCCAGTTAGGGATAAAATCGTAATCTATTACTTCCAGGAGACTTTTTAAGGGAACCAAACCATATGATAGCTGTTTCTAGTCCCTTGGGAACTAGCAAGTGTCAGTGTAGTAGAAAAGTCAAAACTGGGTAACTTTAAGAAAGTTAATTCCTTTATCTGAAAAATAGTAGTAGAAAAATCAAACCTGGGTAACTTTGAGAAAGTTAATTCCTTTATCTGAAAAAAGTGCCTATCTATGCATTTGGTAAATATTTGTGTTTATGAGTATTTAGCACACAAGAGCTACTCGGTAATGTTATCTTATCAACTAACATAGCAGTATGAGACGACAATCTTATTCCCTATGCCCCATAAATAGCAATGACTATCCCATTTATGAGTCATATGTAGAAGTTTCAAAAAAGAAAGGAAGATCCCTCTTCTATTCCTCTGGCCTTCCCTCTCTCTGTATAATTTGTCTCTGTATTATCTATAATTTATATAATTAACTATGTAAATAGATAAATATATAATTTATACTATATAATTTATTTATATTTGTATTTATTGTACATGTTTATTTTTTAGATGCATCTTGTTTTCTTTTTTTATTGTATATCGGAGTATAGTTGATTTAAATGTTGTGTTAGATTCAGGTATAGCAAAGTGATTCAGTTATATACATATATCATTTTTTTTCAGATTCTTTTCCCACTTAGATTATGACAGAATATTGAGTAGAGTTCCTGGTGCTATACAACTATATTTCTTTTTAAAATAGAACACATCTGAATTCTTTCCCGTTTTCTAATTACAAAGCAATTATTTTTTTCTAAGTTTAATTTGTTTTGTGTTAGTCACTCAGTCGTATCTGACTCTTTGCAACCCCACAGGCTGTAAACCCTCCAGGCTCCCTTGTCCATAGAATTTTCCAGATGAGAATCCTGGAGTGGGTTGCTATTCCCTTCTCCAGGGGATCTTCCCCACCCAGGGACTGAACCCAGGTCTCTTGCATTGCAGGCAGATTCTTTACCACCTGAGCTACCAAGCTACCAAGCTACTAAGCTAAGTTTAGTTTAGTTCTTGTCAAGTGCCTGGCAATTAGTCATTAATCAGTATTTGAATGCATGAGTGTCCGTTACCAAAGCTATGCCTCATATAGTTATTGGAATCAACTAGTCTTTCTTGATGCTCCAAAATCGGTCTTTTGAGTGACTCTGGCAACCCAATCCAGTACTCTTGCCTGGAAAATCCCATGGACTGAGAAGCCTGGTAGGCTACAGTCCGTGGGGTCGCAAAGAGTTGGACACGACTGAGAGACTTCACTTTCACTTTCATCAAAAACGCAGTAAATCAGAACTTCTTATATGTTCAGCAAGAGAGTTGATGCTTAAAATCATGTGAGTTCTCAGTCTCCCCAGGATGGAATGTCTGCCTCTCCCTTGTTTTACCCCTTTTGTGAAGAAGACTTTTCCCAGAGAGCTGTTAAAAAACAAAAACAAAAAACCTGTCATGATGAGATCCAGAGTTTGGCTTTCTTTGTTTCATTTTAGTCCTGATAAGCTGAACAGCATCTCTGAACATTCTAGTGTGCTTGCTAGAAGGGTTACTTCTCTCATTCAAGGCTTTTAAAGTTTTAGAATCTTGAGATGAACAGACTAATTTGAAAATAGACTAGAATGTGAGACCAGGCTGATGGTTCCTTCTCATATGATGGTTTTGGAATCTCCACTGTAATCACATTAGCCATTTCTCCTGCCTGGCAGTTTATGGCTTTGCAAGAAATAATCATTGAAGAAAAGGAAAGAAAAAAGACCCCAACTCTGGTTGCAGTTAATGCAATAATTAAGTGGAAACTGTATGTTTAAATTGCAGTTGGAATAGGAAATTAAATTATGCAAAAAAGTGTTATAGATTTGGACAAGTTTTCATACTGTTAATAAACCTATGCATAATTCATTTTCTTGTAGGCTATGACAAAATAGCATAAATAACTTCATTTGTAAAGCTGTGAAATTTTCTATTCTTAATTGGGTGATAGCTAAAGCTATTTAAACACTTCTGGATGACTGAATATCTAAATGTTTAAAATGAGCAGTTATAATAGGTTTCTAGGCAGATTTGTTTATTTAACATTACTACATTTATTTTCAGATACTAGCATAGTACAGATGTTGCATAAAATTGCACCCAATATGGTGTAAATTTGATATGATTTTTAGGAAAAAGATATTAACTCTCTGCTCTTGGAGGAAGTCCTCTGATAGTCTTTGAATAAAACTACATGCCAGACACTGTTTTTTTTGTTTGTTTGTTTAGTCGGTAAGTCGTGTTCAACTCCTTTGCAAACCCATGGACTGTAGTCTGCCAGGCTTCTCTGTCCTCGGATTTCCCAGACAAGAATTCTGGAATGGGCTGCCATTTCCTTCTCCAGGGAGTCTTCCCTACCCAAGCATCAAGCTCACGTCTCCTGCATTGCAGGCAGATTCTTTACCACCGAGCTGCAAGGGAGGCCCGCCAGGCACTATACCAGTTACTTTATAAATGTTACCATTTCATTTCATGTAAGAGACCTAACAGCAGGCACATTAACCCCATTCAGTTGATAAGGGGTTCTTGGGGTTGCAGAGTCAGACACGACTGAGCGACTGAACTGAACTCAACTGCATTGATAAGGAAATAGGTTCCAAGAAGGTAGGAACTAGTTACCTCAAGGTCCCACGGTGGTTGGTGGCAGTGCAGTGACTCTGAGTCAGGGTCTCTAAAACTTGCATTATTTCTGCTACCTGCAGCCTCACACCTCACACACTCAGGTAAGTGTAGCACCTGAGTGTCCTAAGGCCAAGGCTGTCTTGTTAGGAGGGAATTTCTTCTGAGAATCAGCACAGCTGTTCCCTGGGTACAGGGGCCACCACTGTAGCGGCTCCCCAGGAACTGTACATGCGCCCAGCACAGTAGCCGCTGAGCTCAACCTCCCCTTCATGCTGGGAAGCCCCCTTTTCAGAGGCAAGGTCTTCATTTCGAGATGCACATGGGAATCAGAGGCAACCACCATAGCTGTGGTCAGCGGGGTTGTCTTGCAGGAATGGTAGCGGGAGGTATGTGGCTTGAGCTCTGGATTTGCGATTCATAGAGATGGTGGAAGTCACCGACAGATGAGTCGGTATTGCAGGTTTTCTTTAAGCACAGTGCGTGTCTGCTTGTATGATGATACCTGTGTGCTCACTGTGACAACTCGTTAAGAAGGTATTTCTCAATTAGCTGATCAAACTGGGTTTTGTCATCATTCCTCATCCAGTAGCTATCCGCTGATTCTTCTGAAAGGTACAGGAGGAAAAGGATGGTTGAGACAGCGGACTGGCTCTGTCTTGCTGGCTATATGACCTTGGCCAGGCTTAACCTCTAAGCCTCATTTGCTTGTCTATACGATGGGGCGATAACAGTACCTGTTTCTCAGGTCATGAGGACTGAGTGAGACAGTTTCATAGCAACACTTGGTACATATCAATACTCAGCAGTTGTCAAGTGCTATTATTTGTTTAAAAATGTTTTTTGATGTGGACCATTTTTTAAAAGTCTTTCACATTTGTTACAATATTGCTTATGTTTTTTTTTTTTTTTTTTTTTTTTTTTTTCCTGCAAAGCATGTG